>PVIC010024721.1:0-25835 GCA_004025085.1 Thryonomys swinderianus
TCAAAATATATTTTAAATCCACTCATCTGACCATTAAGCCTTGTCAGTCCATTTGAATAAAGAGCACATATTTACTATTTGGGAAATCCATAAATTCTTAAGTATGATTCAGCACAGGTGCCCTCGGGGTGACACACTGCGGTCTTCAGCCCACGCTCCTGGGTCCTGCTCACAACGCGCCGCCCAGCCTGGCAGCTGAATGTCACAGTTCTGGGCCAAACACAGCAAGGACTTTCCCGGCACTGATGCGCCTGCGTCAGAATGACCGATATTCTACCATCATCAGAATTAACCATCCACTAAATTCAATTTAATAAGTCTGCATCTTCCTCTGTGCTTCCCCTTCACGCACCATTTATTACCATTTCATATGAAAAGCTCCAAGCTCAGCATGCACTCTGGCAACGGGAAGAGAGCCCTTCTGCTGGGCAGTTTTAAACACGAGGCAGCCCCTCCGACTGTCACTGGGTATCTCCTCGGACTGTCAGACAGAGTTCACACGGCAAGAGATCAAAGACAAAATGTCAGGGTTTACCACTGCAAGAAAACTTCGAATTCTCCTTCGGCCCCTAAGGGACAAGACTCGCGCTCCAAACAAGAACTCCCAGGGCCTCTCCGAAAGCAGCCGCCGTCCGCACACAGGGCACAGCCAAGGAAGACAGGACCGCAGTGTGTCATTGTCCAGTCGGCCTGCAAAGGTGCCTACTGTGTCTGGATGTCTTCCATGTCGTATGACTTTCTTGTAGTTGACAGGGAGGCAAAACAACAAACGAGCGCATTGCGCCGAAAAGGGGAGGGGAAACAGAAGGAGGGAAAGGAGTCACCGCTAGGAGTGGGGCGTGTCAAGTAACATCCAGGGTCAAAAATAAAAATATGAATCGACAGGAATGCTACGCAGCGTCTGCGTCATGTTGGTTTCCAGTGTGAATGGTACACGGCTCGGGTGAGTTTCCATTCAGGGTGATTCGTCCTTAGACTTCACGGGAAGATTCTAAATGTACCGAGTCGCTGCAGTGCAGAACTCCCCGGTTTAGAAAACACGAGTTGGGCTGCGGGAAGGGAAACATGGTGGCCTCATTCATTGGCCCTGTCCTTTGTCACCAACTCAGTGTCCTGGCAGTGTGTTTATCTCGCAGAAGGGCTTCTGCGTCTTCCTGGAGAAGCAGGCGCCACCACAGAAGTGTTCTTTTCTCCGCAGTGGCAGTGTGCCAACAGGTACCCAGCCAGCCAGGCCCCTGCGGCGCGGACACGAGGCCCCCCTCCTCCCGGCCGCCCTCCCTCTCAGAACAGTAACACCCGTGCATCACGAGGTCACTCGTCAGTCCTCCTGGGTTAAATGGGTCTTTATTTTTGGAGAACAATGGCAATCACAGGGAACTGGCGGCCTTACATCACAGACCTATAAATAGTTGCTATTAAATGCATCCCCGTTTCTGTTCTCAGTCTTAAAATGGAGTTCGTATTTGAGCAGGGTTATTCATCTGTCGTACAGTTTATGATGTCCCGATGACGTCATTGTACCCAGGTGACTGAGGACCTATTTAGTTTTCCAATCGGACAAATCGCTAGATCTCCACAGGAATTTTAATCAGAAAGGTCGCTTGCTGTGCTGAGAGGGTCCCCAGTGAACAGCACATGACTGACCTTTCCCCCTCCCCGGGAAATTTAAATTTGTATCATGTGCCTGGTCAGGATGCCTGCCGTCTTTCCCCGGACGCGCAGGTCACCGCTGCTGTCTCACATTCGTCCCCGCTGACCACCTTCCCGCAGGTACTGCGCCCCCCGCAGGGAACAGGAGGAAGTGGCGGCACACACGGGCCTTCCGCCCGCGCGCTGTGTCAAGGCCAACGACTATATTTAACTTTCTCTCTCATTTGAATGTTCTCTCCCTTGTGACAGAGTAGATCTAAAATGACATTTCTTTTAAAAATGTGTAAATTGGGTTATGATCATCAGAAGTGTTCTGTTTTCCCTCGTGGCATCAAGGGGGAAGAAAAGGAACAGAAGTTGGAGGTAAACATTTCTTAAAGAAGCCTACTTCTCCCACAATAACCAATTTCAGGGCGCAAACTCATAAAACTGCTATATAATCAAGTCGCGGTGAAGGAGATTAGGATAACATACCGAAAACACACTTGCCCCCCCCCCACCGGCCAAACAAATTAACTTACAGAAATACAGGAAACCTAGTTACCATGACCTCCAGTACTGTCTGAAATGTTTTGTTCTCCAAACTATATCCATAAATTGATATAATTATGAATCGACAATCTCTAGGATCTTACGCCACATCCACTTAACGGCTTAAGAGAGAGGGGAGAATGTGGAAACATAAGGGCAGAATTATACCAAATTTTCTACTTAAAAGATAATGTCTGAAACCAAGGTAAACCTACATTTTGACCCCAATAATTAGCCTGTAAATTAATTTTCAATTTAGCTACCTTATAAAGTCTGATCCCAAAGAGAATATATATTCAATAATCACTACATAGCCAAAGACATTTGCAAAGCAGCCTGAAAAGTTTAACTGATTATAACTAACCTATAGATCTGTATTTGGAAGAAATTAAAAAGGATGTGAAAATATATATTTATAGATCATATAATTTCATTAATTTTACAATCGGTGGAAATGATGCTTTGAAGTTTAGTCATGGAAGAACAGGGGCTTTTATTTTTAAAGAAATTTATCAGTGGGCTAGAGGCTATTTTAACTTAATAGGTTGTTCGTATTTCTATTTACAGTGACTTAACCATTAAAATACAGCATAAAAATGAGGTAGAAAATCATTTCAAAATCCAGCTAGATGCGAGCGCACAATTGCTGGGTACTGTTCTTGGAAATGTGATTCCAAGGTATTGACATTGGTCACCTCACACCTAGTGCACAATACCAAGCATTAAAAATGTACTTAGTGCCGGGCGTGGTGGCTCACGCCTGTCATCCCAGCACTCGGGAGGCAGAGACAGGAGGATTGCTGAGTTTGAAGCTTGCCTGGGCTACATAGTGAGCTCAGGGCCAGCCTGAACTACAAAACGAGACCCTGTCTCAAAAAAAAAAAAATGTACTTAGTGCAGAAAAAAAGGCCTCACTTTGTTTTAAACTCAGTTTCCATGGTGAATGGAAAGCTACCGCATTTTTTTAAAAAAACGATTTAAAATTTACTCTTCATCATCAAAGATGAACCAATGTTTGTTTCTTTATCCTGAGTTGGGTTTAAAAAAAAGGAACTCTGGCATCAGACACCAGACATTAAGTTAAGCAAATATTTGTAATCTTAGCTCACATCTTAGCTCAATGGTAAGTTTAAAAACTGAAGACAGTAGCTCCAGGCCAAAGAGGTAAAAAGAACAGCACCAACACCGGGGATCAAAGTCAGAATGAAACCCAGGATCCATCCAGCTCGAAGGTCCACGTTCTTTCCACTGTGTTGGCAGCTTTGTTTCAGGTTGACCCAGCACCTGGCCATTACGCAGCTCTCAACGCAACGACCAACTTTCACAACGGTGAGCACAACCCTACACACTGAACAGACACCTGCTTTCCCACATGTGCACCATTCTTTCCTGGGACGTTTTCTCTCACAGCCCTAGTGCAGCAACTGCGGATAGACTCCGGTCTTTCTGGTGATTCCACGGAGCAGTGCAAACGACTCAAGCTACGTGGAACAAGCAAAGAGATTTCTGAAGTCGTGTTAGGATCACTGTCTGCTCCCATGCAGCTGAGCTTTTGCAAAGACTGCATGACAGCAAAAAGAATGAAAGCACAAGGCAGGCTTTTATAAAGCGCCTCATAACCTGCCACTTGCCTCTAATTTTTGCATCGATCAGTAGGCATGTTTTTCTGAGATTCCACAGAAATAACAAGTCATTGCACTGTAACAACTCTGAGGTGGTCACAAAAGCACTGTTCACATTTTGTGCAACCTCGCAGAGCCCAACGCATTGAGAACTGAGATAAACTTGGAAGTCTGCAACTGACACTTATTTTTCAATCTAAGCCAGGTGATAACACCGGAAAGGAGGTCTCACTGAAACACACTGAATATCTCTCTGAGTGTACGCATGTTTGCACTGCATCTTTCATATCTTACACGAACGTTATTGCAAGACTGAACAAATCCAAAATGGTTATCCCCAACTCCCGCTATGCACACTGACTGGATCACGCTGCATGAAAGTGTTTTTTTAAAGTAAAGATTCATTATCAAGTTTGAAGTTCTTTTAGCAGAGAGTCAAAGCTGTTGTGATTCCCCAATTGCTTGACAGCTGTTTATATTTACACAAAACAAAAAAAAAAATATGGAATACTTGATGTGGGGAAATCTCATAGGCTTTCTGGTCAACCTTTAAGAGTTGCCTACCACCTAATTTGGTTTAATGCTCAAAGTGTTCTGTGCACACAGTAGGTCCTCAATGTAACGTCAAATGAACCTAAGCAGTTTAAACTTAAGATATGGCATCTATGTAGAATCTCTATAGTAATGGATCTCAAAACAAAGTACCAGTAGGTCGAACAAGAGCATGGCGCCCGTGGCCAACAGCCCTTGAGACGCCTCATACTCCAGCCCAAAGTGGGCGTGGGTAAGTGCGTGTTGTGGCGCCTACACAAACAAGCTTGTTAGTACAGGTTTTTGATGTTGTGATCAACAGCACAGAGGGTTGCTGCGAACACTGACTACATCAGCAAACCAGCATGAGTGGAATGTAGTTTTGAAAATCACTGAGGAGTAAAAAGTTTTGAAAATTTCTTGAACTGTAGAACAGGTCAGTACACTCACTCCATTCTAATTTTTCATTGTTTCTGAGGCTTTGAATTGAAACTAGCTCTTACTGACATGTAATGAATGCAAATTTAAACCAGGGTATTCTGTTTTCTAGGTGCAACCTAATAAGGAGTGACTTTTTTGTCATTACCATTTCTTAGTTACATCATAGAAGCTTAAAGGACAGAATTCATGTCATTTTTTGGCTCACAGAATGAGGAATTGTAGAATTATGCATAAAATTGTTTTCATTTCAGAAACTCTGAAAAAGTTAGGTGCATCAGTCACACAAGGGATTTGGGAGCAAAATAAGTTGGTCTATTTCTGTAGGAAAAATGAAAACAAAATGTATTTTTTTTTTTTGGTCATAATCATTCTACACAGTTGTTAGAAGACAAATAAGGGCATTGTTAACATCTCTAAATAGACTATCCAAGACCCATGAGAGATAAGATTCTTCAAGAGCAGCGACATTCCTTTATATCCTTTTGGTTGTTAAATTTGGAGAAATGTTGATTCCAAGATCTTATTTGGTAGTTCAAACACTGTGATTTGAAATTTCACTGCTACATTTTTCACAACAATACGGGCCAGACTTCTGGGATAGGGACTCAACATGACTTCTTGTCCCAGAAACTTTTAGGAAAATATATGACACACTTCTGTCTAGCCTGGTTTGATTAGGAGGAGGAGGGGAAGGGGAGCCCTGAAGCCGTTTCCAGTTTTACATTCACCTCTGCCCAGGAATGCTGCCCTCTCCTACTCACTTGGCAAACCCTTCCTCCCTCAACAGCAACCTTCTTAGGGAAGTCTCCAGAAATAAGACAGAACGAGAACATTTCTTTTCTCATCTGTATGTGTTCTGTACACACAGTAGGTCCTCGATGTAATGTCAAATAAACCTAAGCAGTTTAAACTTAAGATATGGCATATATGTTGACTCTCTATAGTAATGAATTTCAAAACAAAGTACAAGTAGGTTGGACAAGAGTATGATGCCCACGGCCACCTTGAGACTCCTCATACTCCAACACAAAGTGGGAATGAGCATAAGTCATGTATATGAAAATAGGAAACCCAAGATTCTTAAAACAATAAAGTTTCAAATGATAACTTCAGGAAATTTCCCAAGCAAAATGTTTTTTATAGAACTTCAATTCTTATTCAAAATATATCAAGAACACACACTTTTTAATGTTTTTCATCTTAATTAGGTAAACTTCTTTGTCCTTTACAACCCACCCTGCCCAGGATAAAGGGAGTGGCAATACAAGAAGTGGAATATCAGTAAAATATTCATTTATTCATTCACAGCTCTCACCTTCCCATCCTCAAGTCCAGTCAGTTTTTAAAAATCTTTGCACTTTCATCTTTTTTTTTCTGGAAAAATAGGTCAGGTCAGCTTAGCAGACAACCAAGGATAGGACAGAAACAGATGATCAATGTTGGTATGCCCTGACCCATCTCAGAATCTATTAATAGTTTGCTTTCTCCATATTTCTGCCCCCTAGATTTCCCTATGATAGCACTTTTGAGAAAAAGCATCTATGCATCAACAGATCACTAATGTAGGTAGAACACACAATAGGCTGGCTAGATGGAAAGAACACTATGAGGAAGACTTCTTCCTTAGATTTCCGTCATGCAGGATTTAAGCCCCCATCTTGGAACTGCTGTCTTGGCATTTGTCAGGCTATCTTACCCATCTCTTCCATTCACAGACATGTCATTGAAGAGCAAAGTTGGTTTAAACCCGGTCTTCAGAGTGCAGGATGCCCTGTCATGCCGGGGGGCAACAGTGATGGGCCCAGGCATGCTGTGCTCGGGATAGAAGGCAGGGTCCAGAAAGGCCTCCTACTCACGACTGTTCAGACCAGTTTCAGACTGACTTCACCCATGGAGAGGGTGTGGGGAACGTGATGGGCCAACCTTTCTTTAAATTGAATTCATCGGTACATTTTTGTCTCCTGTGCCACGGTGATCAGTTCCGTAGCAGTGGCCTAACAGCTGGGTTGAGAAAGACAATGAGGCCACATCTGCATAGTAAGACAGATTACTTTGCTGGATTAGTGATGCTAGTCACAGACACAGATGAGGAGCCTGGTGTGTGACACGCTCAGTCCTGGCCATCCCGGCTCTACTCAGGCCAAATCTGAATTTCATTAAGTTCAAAAACTTTTCCTTGCATCGATTCCTTCCTCTTACTGCAGCATTAGACCAGGGGCAGAGGACCGAAAGCCTTCTAAATATAAATTTCCACGTAGAGTCCTTTTATGTAAAAGTCTGGTAAAGAATACTCTTCTTCCCGGTGAGTCAGGCTAAAGGTCAGCGTTCCGGGCCCCGCATTCCCTCTTCTCTCTGGACACACAGGGAGAAAGAACCTCTTCCCCGGAGCATTCAGAAGCAACTTTTAAAACGCTGCTGGATTCTGCACAAAAGCAAAATCATCAAAGTTCTTCTTCCCACGAGCAACCCTGCCAGCATCTCTTTAGGGTTCCACTGGCTGTGCCCGATGCCATCCATCCCGGGGGACACCGAGTTCCCTTGTCCCATCCTGGGCCCCCGCACAGCTCTCTCTACTTCAAACACAGCCCAAAGATCAGGGGTGATTCAGTTTCAGACTTTCTCTCTGTAACCATTTCGGAAAACCCTGCACAAATTCATTTCACAACGGCAGAAAGAGAAGTTCAATGTACCTCCCCTGCCGAAATAAAGCCACGCTCTGGGATCTCAGTGAACTCAATATAACAAATCAAACCATTCTTTTTTTGACCGTTTCTACGCTTCTCAGCCAGAAAGATTAATTTTTTTTCCTAACGTGAAGTATCAAAGAAGTCCATTTCATAATCCTTATCTACAGAACTGCATGACAAAGAGAAGTGCGTCATTAAGCGCCGACCACCTGTGCTTCGAGCTTTGTAATCACATTTATTATACTTCCAAAGCAATCTTCCTCATCAAGTCCACTTCCCTAATCAAATTACATTGTTTAAAAAGGCAATTTTCGTTAATACTTATATACTCCGCAATACAGTACCGCACCCCCCTGTTGGCTCTCCCCCTGGCTCTTCCAGAGCATTTATGCCATTTACAAACCGCGACAGCCTCTCCTCCCGCATCGTCACCGAGAACAAACCACTCAGGCCACTGTCGTTCAGGAGTTTCCTTACAAAAAAGTTCAGAGTTATAATGGAGGCACAGCCTGAGGGAAAAAAACGCAAGTTAAAAACCCAGATGTGGAAATCACGTTGTCAGGAAGGACAGCGACAGCGACCACAGGGAAGCCCGAAGGACACAGAACTGGGCAGGCTCGCACGGTCGTCTTCTCTCCCGGTGGGCGACTGAAGGGACCCTCCGCAGAGGCGCCAGGGTGCGCGCACGGACGGAGTCGAGGGCATTAGGACTGAGGTACCCGGCAGGTTCCATCGCTACTTTACGCATTTTCGGAGCCTCTCACGCTGGCACTTTATGAAAAAATAAAGTCAAGCGGGCTGCAACAAACACCACTAGCTACATTCTGGCCAAAGCTATGCTCTGCGTACTATGGAATTTTGAACTGAACTTTCAGAAAAGGGTTTCCAAAATAGAAAACATGTCAGAGGTATGTTTACAGCTGAAAGACGCCAGGTTATCTTTTTTTGTTGTTGTACAATATTATCTTCTGTGGAAGCACCATTCCATGAAGTGCAAAGAAAGTAAGGCTAAACTAATAAAGACAATCTGGCAAAAATATTTCAAAAACCACTGACCTGAAGTTTTGAAGGTTTCTTCCTAGGAAATTTAAATTTAAAATTAATTTAAAATCAAATTTAAAATCATCTATCATTACACATCAGAAAAGGGCAAAAATACCATATCTTGTGCTCTTGACCTCCTCATTTCTGCTACAGTTTCTCTTGTTTTTTAATAAAAGTAAGACAAAACAAAAAGTTTTATATTTTTATTCAGCTTTAGAAACTTAGGCACCTGGGCTGGGAGCGATCTCACAGGTGAACAGTTGTGTTTCCTAACAGATCGAGCACGTCACAGCCGTGAATGTATCCTTTACCTCGAGGTGGCATCAGCATCAAAAGTGTGCTTGGCTTTGTTCTACAAAATTAGGGCCTTAAAATAAGCGCTTGGATGTAAGCGTGGACATAACTAGCCTGTAGGTAATGGATCCAGTTCAAAACATCACATAACAATATGTGTTTACATCACCCTTTTATTTCATAGTTAGAAATAATACAGTTCCATGGGTAAATCATCAATAAATAACGCTGTTTAATCATTAAACGTAAAAATCCCAACTCTTTGGCATCTGACAGGATTCTATTTCTTGTCAAACTAGTAACTGTATAGATATAGTTAATCTTAGTGATCACTCGGCAGTACAATATGTTACAAAGGTGCAATTTACTCTAAAATATACATGGCTGAAAATCTCCGCCCTCCAAGAAATCTGATCAACTCAAAACGATGTAAGCCAACTCTCCAAGGCTTTTGCACATGGTCTGCCTTAGTGAAAATATACTGAGCACTGAGTAAGAGTTCCTAGCGTTTCCCAATACGCATTCTGCTCTAAAGTTTGCCGTCGATTCTGGCTATAGGAAAAATCACAATTGTACCAGGAATAACCCACTTGTTAATTAAAAGGTGTTCTCATATTATAGGCAAGGTTGCTCAACATCTAAGAAACTCTCAGCCCCCAAAATAAAACATAAAAGGCAATTCTGTTGCCACAAATGCCAAGTCAGTAATAAATTGCACCTTCAAGAGTCAAAGAAAAAGAAACTAAAGGAAATAGAAGTGTTTACAAAAGGTTAAGTTACATTTATTTTTTTTTTCAAAATATATTCAAGAATAGCTGAGCTGCATTTGTTACTAAAGCCAGGGCATTATTTCTTTAGCAACAAATTAAACCAGTGCAATTGACATAAATTGTTAAGTAATCCGGGATTAACCCATTAAAACTGTAGAAGCACCTTAGGCTCCTACCCTAACCCGAGAGGCTGGAGACTCAGATAGTGCTGCGTTGCACAGACTGAACTCGAACGACCCAAAGCCATGCGGAATGGTGTATCTCCATTCATAGTTCAAGCATTTAAGAGTAGAAATCATGAGATCCTCTGTCAAAGTTCTGTTCACTTACAGAAAACTCAGACACAAACATCATTATGTCTATAAATCCACAGTTAAAAGAATCCTTTCTATTTTAAAGTCCCAGATGAATTTTAAATTAGAAAAAAAAAAGCACTAAGGAAACTGTCAACTTATGAAAACTTCATATTGGAAACTTTCTGGAAAAGCTTCCCTCCACCCATTGTAAAATAAATACTTTGTATCCCAAATTTAATTTTATTAAGACACACTTTTAATAATGCTATAAAGAAATATTTTACAGCCAGAGAGATCAATAATTTTCCATGCGGAAATAAAAAATTCATTGCTCAGTATTATTGAGGCAAGTGAAGAAAGATTATTCTCTTAATCTGAATTGTTACCTTGTTCAGTGCAAAACCAGTTATAAAATATTTAAACTTAATATTTAAAAATAAAAAGTGGTCCAATTCGGCAATGTTCAAGTTCTAAATTTCATAAAACAAATCATTACATACATTTTATAGTAAAATACAGAGATTCCAGAAGTATTTGTGTACTTAGGATATAAACTTCTAATGACTCATACCAAGTCATCAACAGCCAAGCAGGTAACATTCCCAGTTTGAGTGTCAGAATCATTAAAGATGAAATCACCGTACCAAAGCCTTTTTTCCTAGCTAAAGAGCTATACAAACTAACGGTCAGCGTTCTGTTTTCTTTGTAGTTGCGTGCTCTAGGATGACAGCCCCCCCCCGAGTACCTGTGATTTCGTTCCTGTATTCAAAATTCAATCCCATTTTTACGTTCCAGGAACACTTAGCCGACATGACCATCTATAATGCGAAGAGTCAGGTACGGAGAACAACAGTGGCTTAAGCAGTGCGAGTCGCTCATGTGTTATTCCTGGCAAATACCCGGTCCCCCCGGAGGGTGAGGTGTTGAAGCTGGTACTGTAGCACTTCCGTGTCGGCTGGTTCCTTGATGCTCATTTTGTCGAGGTTGAGGTAGTCCAGAGATTTGGAGTGCGCCCTCTTCCCCTTGAGAAGACAGAGAGGCAGCGGCCCGTGCAGGGCCTTATACGGTTCATAAGGGCAAGACTTGGTGCACTTGTCTCCTGAGCTGGGCATTCGCCTCCGCCTCCGGCCGTTCACGGCCGGGATCTCGTACGGCTGGTAGTACCTACTTCTGCTTTTGTACAGGCGAGAGGAGCGCCCGAGTCCTGCATCCAGCTGCTTGGAGCGCAAGGCCGGCATGGCTTCTCCCTTGCTCTCTTCACCTCCAGCGCGCTTCTGGGCTAATTTCAGGAGTTCCTCACCCGTTGTGAAGCCGACCAGATAGTTGGAGTCCATGTGGAGGATCTGGTAGCCTGACACAGTCCGGCGCATGGGTGAGCAGGGCGTGCTGGAGCAGCGGGGCTTCTCGGGCTCCGCCTTCCCTGGAGAGCTGACCTCGGCCGCGGGCACAGGCAGGGTGCTCAGGGTACTTCTGGACTCGCCATTTATATCTACTTCCATTTTAGGCACCAACCTGCACACTCCTAAAAGTAAACAGACTCACATTAGAAGAATGGAGCGCATGGAACCCTGGGCCGGGGCCAGAGGTTTGCACAAGTGAGGGGCACGGAGTAGCACGAGCCTGAAAGACAGCTGGTATACCAGGGCAGGCGACTGCCCACATCCACGAGCAGGCAGGGGACGGGCACTGCCTCTGCATGGGGCCCGCGGAGAAGCAAGCGGAACCAGCGCGTCGCTAACTGCAGCCACACAGTCTACCCTTGGTGCAAGATTCAGGACTCGAACACAGATCTTGACATTAAGCAAACCAGAGCAAGCACATGCACTCTGACAAAAACCCTCCAAATGTTTCTGTCCTGAAAATTGTTTACCCATTTAATTTAAAATAAATGTTTGACTCTTCACAACTGTAAACCTTTTCATTGTGTGTAAGGGGTGTACAGTATACGGATTAAGCTGATCAATTTTTGCAAAGAACCAGTTTAACCTAAAAAATGAAGTTTTAGGTAAGGAGGAATCTTTGGAAAATGTTCCTCCAAACTTTCCAAACACTTCCCTTTCCACATCCCTAATGAATTATCTGAAGAAAATCACTTTGCAGCTTAGAAGCTAATCCTAACACAATACACCATGTATCATTTAGTACTAGTAATATAAAATATTATGTTATTTTATATGATCAGTCATAAAACACATCATGATTTATTTTATTTTGCAATGCCCACATTATTCTTTTGAATGTTGTACTATACAGTGAAATGATTCAGAGAATAATAAATTGTGTTAATTACAATTATCATATCACATAGTTTGGAAAACCCCACCGACAAGAAGTACCACAAATAACAAATAGGCTCCTAGAAAGTTGCAGATACAGCAAATTTTAGAAAACAAAATATGAGCCAGGAACAGTGGTGAACACCTATAATCCCGGCACTCAAGAGGCTGAGACAGAAGAATCTCTGCAAGATCAAGGCCAACCTGGGCTATAGTGAGTTCAAAGCCAGCCTGCACTACACTGAGAGAATCTGTCTTAAAAATGAAGCCGGGTGTGGTGGCTCACACCTCTAATCCCGGCACTCGGGAGGCAGAGAGAGGAGCATTGCTGAGTTCAAGGCTTGCCTGGGCTACACAGTGAGCTCAGGGCCAGACTGAACTACAAAGCGAGACCCTGTCTCAAAAAAAAAAAGAAAAAGAAATACATAAAATAAAATAAAGAGGGCAGGACAGGACAGTGTCATTTCTCAGAAACTTTATTTCCACTTATCTTCAATTCCAAGTAGAGTACATAATCAACTATCTCAGATTGTTAGTTCAAATGTCAAATTTACAATGTCATTTTACAATAAAAAATTTACTAAAGGGCAATTATATTACATAATTCTTATGAATGCTTTCATAAAACAAACATTTGCCAACTGACGTATTTCCTGAAGTTTTGGTATTCATTTAAAATCCAAGCCATGAGAACAGTTGAAAACAGAAAACAGAAGAGCACAACCTTACTCCTTGACTGGCACGCTCTACTTTCCTTCATCAGGAGACGCAAAGTTACCAGCTGCCATCCTGTCTGTACTAGGGCCCCGTCTACAGCACCACAGAAAACAAACACTCATAACTCTTCCTGAAATAAAGCAAATGTCAAAGGGATCAGCTCAGGCAGGGTTCACTATTCTCTGAACCTCACACTGTGTCCAATGCGGACAGCCAGACTAGCCTTGCTTCCCAGCCCTTCCAGACTTAAAAGTGACTGGCTTTATGTTTTACTAAACTAAAAATAAATTTACCTTTATGGTACAGTTTGTCTCTTTATGATAGGACCAGAAGACTGACTGCCAGCTACTCCAGCGTGCATTTACGATTTCTCAGCTAACAGAGTGCAAATTTTTCTGCCCAACACAGTGTTTATCCTAATCCACACAACAAAACAATCCTTCCTTTCTCAATGAATTCTCCAGCCTAGAAAGCCAGATCCAAGGCCTCTGACCTACAAACCCGACGCCAGCGACAGGAAGGGTGAGGGGAGGAGGGCTGCGGAGGCGGAGACAGCCAGGGCCGGGGACAGAGCCTGAGCTCCCCCAGGAAAGCCATCACCCGCAACACACACGCGGCGGGTCCCCGGGGCGCACCACAAGGACCCGGCGTTTCTACCCACGGCATCAGCTTGGCCGCCCGCAGCCTCGGATCCCACCGTTTTCTGCGTGGGGTAACAATTCAGCCAGCGTCGGGCTGACATTCACCCCTTCCGTCTCAAAGGACGGTGAGTGCAAAGCCAGCTAACTGGGACAACGCTGCAGGAAAGAAGAGGGGACGAGAGTAAATGTGACTCAGAAAGAAAGAGAGATAGCATGTATATAAGGGGTTGGGGGTTGTAGGTGGGTAGGGATGTGGGTAAAAATGAGAATTAACTTCTGTCATAGACTGGTACAAATTCCCCAACATGGAGTGTGATTGTGAGCTGTATGTAAAATGTACCAATAAATAATTCAATTTAAAAAAAAAAAAGAAAGAAGAGGAGACGACTTGTGTGGTAAACAAAAGCACAAACATTTCTTCCCACTTTGAACGTATCACGTTGCCCCACAGCCAACCATCGGGGATGCGCAGAACCTCCTGGGGTTGAAGACATGACAGAAATGGGCAGAAACGGCACAGGCCCAGTGGCATCATGGGCAATGCGTCCTACTGTGCACCAGAAACGCGCAGAAATGATACATCAGCCAGCACGCAAGAACCTGGAAAACCAGAAAAGTGAAGCAAGTAGTGAAAGAACTGTACAAAGGTCACAATTTGCTACCAGCCGTCAAGTTTCCAGCTCCAGTGACGTCACAGAGAGTATCAGTCGGCGCAGCCAAAACTACCCGGGCAGATCTCCAGGCCTCTCCCTGGAAGACAAGTTCAGCTAGGTTGTGAAGCAGAAAAAACAGATGCAGCTTCTGTGCTCCAGAAATGTCAAACAGGCGGTCTGGTCTAAGAAAGCTACCGTGTTTCACTGAGGCGGACCACACACTACAGAACGTGAAGTAAACGGGGATTTCTGATCACTTCTGACTTGCGAACGTAACCTAGGAAGTCGGGCCGACGCAAATCAGACCAGTCTTCCAGGCGAAGCTTCCGGACGGAAGCCTCGCTGCACTGGGTCAGAACAGGCTGCTCTGAGGTGCTGCAGGCCCAGCGCTACCCGCCGAACTTGGGCCGAGCAGCTGTGAGCGCCGGGCAACTGTCACGACGCAGCCGGCAAACGCCAGTCGGAAAATGTCAGACCGTTTCGCCGTCAAATGCCAGTCGTTTGCTCCGGTCAGTAAGTGGTGCATTCGTTCTCAGAGCAGCTCGCCAGGGCTGGCTCCCTCTCAGAAGCTGCCCGCTCTTTAAGAAGGATCCTTGTCACTTCTCCCCGCCCTTCTCAAGAGCGCCCCCTGTCTGGCACTAAGAAAGCCACACGGCGGGAGCTTCCCAGACAAACCAAGGCTCCCTGGCAATTATTTCCTCCCACTTGTCATGGTGACTGCAAAGAAAACATTTTATGTTATGAAATTCCTGAGAATTTCTGGGCTGAATTGAGGCAAAACCTAGAGAAAGACAGAATTAACTCTCAGGTTATTTTTAAAATAGACAGTATCTGCCCCAATTGAAGAAGTAGTCTAGCTGCCTCCAAACTCACCAAAAATGACACTCGAGAGCGAACAGCCCTGAAGTCAGCAACCCTCCTCCCAAGCAGAGGGACCAAGTAAGCGCTACTACACTGCACCAGCCCCAAGTTTTTTTGTTAAAATGCATCCATTAGGAAACCCAGCTACAGTGACTGCAGTTGTGAGACAACCTGTGTTTAGTAGCATATTCCCCAGTTTTTACCACGAAAAAGCCACATACGGACTTGGTAGTACTATTCATGACTCAACATTTTATTTTATATGCTAAAATGTGCCTGTATCTAAAAAGCAGGCTGCCAAAATAAAAGCTTACAAAGCCCCATAACAGATACTACTGGCGGTGTGCGTAGGAACTATGGTTTCCACTGCACCAATAAAAAGTGAATCAGAAATCAGGGCCAAGGTTAACCTGTACACTCTAGACCATTAAAACTTGGAGCTCTAAGATCCTCTCCATGTTCCCACTGATGCCTAGACAGTACAACGCAAGACTGGCAATGGAACATTCTAATGCACTAATCCTATGGTAACAGAAGCAGCACATTTTCTGTAGATGGAAGGACAGAAAAGAAAACCAGAAAGTCAGCTTGAGGCTAAATGATGCTTTTTGCAACATACTAGAAAAGACAAAATTCCTTTCCAGCTCTTACCAATGCCAAAAATACCTAGAAGAAATCCCTTTTTTATGCATTTATAAATGTGAGTGTCCACTTATTCTGACCATGAAACACACACACACACACACACACACACACATACACCCACACAAGCATTTCCATAAGAAGTGCCAAATGTAAAAATCCTTAGTGAAATGGTATATATTTTGTAAATTTTTACAACCTATCACACAGGTTTATGCAACATTTTTTTTTTTTTTTTTGGTTCTGGAAATTGAACTTGGGACCTTGTGCCAGAACCACAGAGCGAAATCCCCAGCCCTATGCAACAGGTATCATTTTTTACAAAGAATGAACTTACATTCCGTGTAATCAAAAATTAATGAAAATGCTGGGCATGGTGGCTCACACCTGTCATCCCAGCACTCAGGAGGCAGAGGCAGGAGGATTGCTGAGTTCCAGGCTTGCCTGGGCTACATAGTGAGCTCAGGGCCAGCCTGAACTACAAAGCAAGACCCTGTCTCAAAAAAAAAAAAAAAAATTAATGAAAATGCTTTAAAAAGTACGATCAACAAACTCACCAACACAGTGTCTATTTCTACGCTTACAGCTTCTAAGCAGAAATTACTGAAGAAAAAAGAAAAATGATGTGGTCAGAGGATACTGTGCCCGATTTTCTCAGAAGGAAAAGATAAATGAAAAGGGCACTGTGCCCATTCTTTGACCTCAACTCTCTGCACTTTTACCTATACTACTCATATGTTTCTTAAAAGAAATGTGCAAACTACATGTTGCATTTCACATATATGTGAAAAAAAAGTGTACACTTTGAAATTATTAGCTACAGCATGCAATTATCCATGGTGAGCATTCTGCCTGAGTCTAAAGCAAACAGGCCGAAGCCACCACACACTTGTAGATCTCCACCCAGGGAGAGGCAGTCGCCTATGCTCCATCCACACAGCTCTAACATTCTGCTAGAGGCCAAGCCGCCTACACACTTGTCACCAAAGTCATATTTTGAAAATATAACAGAAATACCTCTGCTCTTTAGACCAGCTCTGAAAACAGCTGAAGTGCTTCACAAGTGCTATACACAGAGTTCTTTTTTTGGAAGTATTGACTTCTACTAATTTTTTAAAATTCAGGTTTTAAAAAAAAACTTAGCCTAGTAAGCAAAGCACTGCTTTATATGCTTTCATGGTATTTAGGAACATACAACAACACCATGTAAGAGAAAATAGATACACACACACAGCCATCTTGAAAACACTGAAGAAAAATGTCATCATGTTAACGAAATCTCTTTCAAGAAGCACCTGCAATGAATCATTCAAAATAGATCATGTTTTATGACATGTGGTCTCTAAAATCTAGCTGGTCATGAGTCTATAAAGGGCTAAAATCACCCCGTGTCAAGGCCTGGATCTTTCTGCATTCGCCTTCCTGGACATAAGACCCTGGAGCTGGTGGACACGGCCTGTCTGAAGCCACAGATCCTCACCGACCCTCCCTGTGCCCAGGTGCCCCGGCTCCAAGTCTGACACTCCTTTCATGTCGCTGTGCTGGGATCCCATACGCGGCTGTCTCTACGATGAAATCACCCAAAGGGCATCATACAATACTACGTGTGCTCCACTCCAACTTGTAACTTAACAACAGTGGAGCCTGGGTTCTAAAGTCTTTTAAAGAATCTTGACTGAGTGTAATATGCACAGGGGTTTGGACACTTGTCCAACAGAACTCATCAGGGGAATTTCACTGCTCTAGAGTTCTTACCCGTGCTGAGCCATGTTGGTGAACATAATTTTTGCCTTCTCATCACTAACCACCTATCCCAAAGGCCATCTAATGTATTGTTTCTAATCCAGTCAGCTAAAAATACTTGCTAGCATGCCGGGCGTGGTGGCGCACGCCTGTCATCCCAGCACTCAGGAGGCAGAGACAGGAGGATTGCTGGGTTCAAGGCTTGCCTGGGCTACATAGTGAGCTCAGGGCCAGCCTGAACTACAAAGCAAGACCCTCAAAAAAAAAAAAAATACTTGCTAGCCAAACTTACAAAACTGGACACAGAACAAAAATAAACCTGTGCTCAATGAGATTCATGAAACTTCACCTGTACACCCTTCAGTATGTTAGCTACTTACAAGCTTCTGCAGGGGCAGCTTCTCTGGAAAACAATTTGGCGACTGACAGAGTTACCGAACACATGGTTATTAAACAACCCTGCCACCCCTCCCCCAGACCTTCCCAGGAAACCTGTGCGTCCACAGAAAGCCCTGAACATGAGTGTTCAGGGCGGTGTCATTTCTCTTTACCACAAACGTGAAGCCCGCCAGACACCCATCTCAGGGAAACAGACATATGGACCGTGATCCACCCATTAAGAGGAGTATCATTCAGCAACGAACAGGTGCAAAGTAGAAACATGCTCAGCAAAAGAATTCGCCAGAAAAATGTCACAGAATACATAATTCCATTCACATGACATTCTAGAAAAGGTAAAACTATTGGGTTTGAAACCGATCAGTACTGCCAAGAGCTGGACTGCGAGAAGGAGCAGATGCAAAGGAACTGGAGGAGCTGATGTGGACGCTGTATACAGTGACTGTGGCAGTGAGCACACAACGGGATATATGTGTCAAAACACACCCAACTACACACCTTCAGACTCAACTCTGCTAGGCATGGTGGCCCAGGTGTGTAATCCGAGCACTCAAGGAAGTGAGGCAGGTGGATCACAAGTGTGAGTCTGACCAGGGTAACTTAGCAACCTAAAGAGAACTTGCCTCAGAATACAGAACAACAAATGGTTAAGGAAAAGGGCGCCAAGCCTGGGTTCCACCCCAGGTCAGAGACTGATTTTTACTGCATGTGAATTATATACTTCAACAAACCTGATGTTAAAAGTAAGGAAGTCTTTGTCGCATATTGCCAAGTTTTAAGTAGTATTCTCAACTTTATAATTTTTTGGCCCATATAATCTTGAACTCAGAAGAATCCTAAGAGTTACCCAGTGTATAAATCTGCTCACACTCAGTGGCAGACAACTTGCTGCCTCCCAAGTCAATTCATCTCCCCTTTTACTGCTCTGCTAGAAAGTCTTATTGTTTCCAAAGGTAACATACAAACCCAGATATGACAAACGAATACAGACACCGAGATGATTACACTGCTGCATGTGCACGCGCGCACACACACACACACGGCCCTGTGCTTTCCACCAGCCGCTCCTAGCTTTCCGTGAGCTGCCGACTTGGCCAACTCCTACGTGTGCTTTAAACTTAAGGCTTTCCAGCTTCTTGCTCCTCCTCTCAAACCTGGAAATTTTAGTAGGGTTCCGGTTTTTTCAGTGTTTTAAAATGCATGTATAAACCTGAGAAGCTAAATGTACTCAACAACAGCAGCATTTGTTTTTGCCCAGTGCTCCTCTGAATCATTCTGTTGCTGACCACTAATTTAGAGAATGCTTAGCATGAAACCGCTGTTTCCAAGGATTGTGACCTCTCTCAGTAATTCAAAGCAAGGACCTACAAAGATATTGGCCAAGGAGACTGACATATCAAAGCGTGACTCACAGTATAGTTTTGAAAATGCAAAAGAGCTACTAAGACCATTATTAATTATTTTCCTTTTCAAAGACCTGAGGTCATACAGACAATTATGTCAGTACAGACACACGTGACACACTGGAGAAAAGACCAGTGAAGGAGGCAACAGTGCTGCATACGTTTAACAGATTAAATTGTTAATGAGATAAAAGGAATGTCACACTCCTGGGGAACTACTATCTGACTAAATGGAAATGATCCTTCATTCAGCCACCTGTGAGCCCTGCTTTATGTGTACTATACAATTAGAACTTTTTCCAAATTAAATAGTTGGAGATTAGTATTTTCGCCAAAAATTCCCAAGCTAGAGCAACTATTCATCTCTAATTACTATATATCCTGAAATATTACTCCACAAGAACTCCTTTTACTTACAGAAATTTTTACAAAGGAAAATATATTCAAACATTTCAAATTATCTTAGCATATTGTAATGACGATAGTTTTAACCATTAAAAATCTTACAGCATACATATCTGCAATAATACACTGACATTTCATATGTACCTGGTTATTTGTGCATTCCTTAATGTCCATTATATTATATTCATACGACTAACAAAATGCAAAAAACAAAATATAACTCACCAGACTAAATCCCAGAAGATGTCACCGTACAATTTCCAGAGTCCCAAGGGAGCAAAGGCATAATAATTTTTCTGTTCTAGTCCAGATACTAAACATGAAATACAAAAATAAACCAGTAATTTAACAAGAAGCAGAATTGAAAAGGCAATTATATCAACTGTCACTCTAAAACATGGTCAAACTAGCAGGAAGTATGGATACCAGGTACAGGTTATAAAGGGCATAATAATTAATTCATTTAATTAAAAAGTAATTTTAAATGTGTTCAGCAAAACGAACTTTCAAACATCTCACATGCCACGCCCCGCCATTCTGTTGCTTACACTCTATCTAGAGGCCAACAGCACTTGACTAGGTTAAACAGAGGTACAAGAAAAATAAGATTGACTTACATGATGGTTTTACCACCCTAGTCCTCCCAAGTCACATTTTCTGGGGGAAAAAAAATGCTCTGCTCAGGACTTGCCTGACCTTGCATAAATAGCAATCTTTAAAATAAGGTCGGTAATTCTATCCTTCCTAATACAACTGTATGTGGATCAAATGAGATGAGGTAGGCGGGCGTGTTCAGCATACTGCAAAAGCCCTTTACGGATAATGTTATTATTATGCAATTAATGTTTGGTACCTACGCACTCCAATCATAAAACAGCAACAAAAATTCTTTGTAAGACTGCCAAGAGGAAAATAATCAAAAGGTTCCTTACAATATTATTCAAAAAACAGAATGAACTTCTTTATAGTTTTCTCTTACATAATTTCTAGCATCTCCTCTGTGCCTTCCCCCTTACCTGGGGGAATTAATGTGCAAGAGAATCTATCTTTATCTCCTGCCTCCCCTGTTAATTGAGTTAATTTGCTGAGACCAAGAGAACTCCCCAGAGCTCTTTTCCACTTGTAAAGGTTTCCTTCGCTGCTGAACGTTCTGCAGTAGTAGTCAACTTAAGGGAGTGGGAAGCTCCAGTGAGCAGAGTGGGCTGGTTTCATCGACACAGGTGCACAGAGCCTGAAAAAAATTGGCAACAGGCCTATGCAACAAGTTCTTAAACTGAAGATAAAAATCAAGGAGAAAGGCAAGAAGTCTGTCACTGGATTATTTTTCTGAAACTACAGAAGAGCTGTAGCAAAAGGAAACGGACAGTTTACTAAATGAAAGGTATCCACTCCCTCAGCTTGAGACACCAGACAGAACCCTCATTCAGAGAAACGATCATGTGACACGACTTCCTTCAGTGCACGCAACAGACACGCCCCCTTGTCATTTATTTTGCCACTTTTTAAGTTAACCAAGATAATTAAGACTTGCTTTGGGCCGGAGGGTTAGCTCAGTGGTTCCGGCGCCTGCCTCGCAAGCACAAGGTCCTGAGTTCAGTCCCCGGTAACCACATATAATGCTGGGCGTGGAGACTCACGCCCACCAACGATCAACACCGCATCCCACAATGCCAGACGTGGTGGCTCACGCCTGTCATCCCAGCACTCGGGAGGCAGAGACAGGAGGATTGCTGAGTTCGAGGCTTGCCTGGGCACCATAGTGAGCTCAGGGCCAGCCTGAACTACAAAGCGAGACCCTGTCTCAAAAAGCAAAACAAAAAAAGACTTGCTTTATCCTCAACAAAACTTCTAGTTTTATCATAAAGTTACCTGTAACGTAACAAAAACTGTTACCTCGTGTATTTTATTTCATAAATTGCCCTCAAAAACATGCCCAGTGCTATTGTTATAATGTTCACATTTGTATCTTAAGTGGGACTTTTAATGGGGAAATGGGAGTATGAAAATAATATTTTTTAGTATCTGTCATACACCAAAAGCCATACATATTTGTCATTTCATCTTTACTCCATAAGGAATGCATTTTCATCACTATTTCAAATATTCGCCCAATATTAGCTCAATGGCGTTGCACCTGCCTTGCAAGGGCAAGGTCCTGAGTTCGATCCTTGGTACCAGGAAAACAAAGAAGGAAGATGAGGTAGAAGATGGTACGATAGTCTGGGATGTGTTATGCCTCAATTCTGTCAGTAGAGGAGAAAAAAAAAAAACAGGTCAAAGGCAAAGCAGGATGGTGTGCGATGCCCGGGGCAGAGCTGGGTCCTCCGCCGGGTATCTAGGCAGTAAAGCTGGGAGGCGTCCTCATCTCAAACAGTCACCCCAAGGGTACTTTCCGGGGGTCAGTGCCGTAAGGTAATGGCTCCAACCCATTTATTTGTCTTTATACTCATATGGCCTCTGGTCAGGGACAAGCACAACCTTAATATAATAATATCACACTTTTGAAAACATATCTGTAAATGGAACCTTAAATTCTTGGGGAAGCACTTTAAAGTTTTCTCATCTGTGAAGCGGATGGGGGAAATGGGATTTTACTTCTGCCTCTAAGATTTTTCCCCATTTAAAATTTACAATTTTAAGATACAGACTAGGCAGTCTTATATAGTATCTTGTTAAATCACACTCTCTCCTAAGAGCTTCCAAGCTATTTTTTAATTATATTATTAGGCCGGAAAAAAAAAAAGTCCATACTAATACTTACTGACTATACAGCTCGACACCAAATATAGACATCTACCTCTTCTTCAGGGCTACACTGATGACAAAGTGAGAGAGCTCAGACATCACATAATTAGTCTAAAAACTCAAGGAGGAGCATTGGAAACACCTGAATGCCCTCGTTGTAAATACAATTTTAACAGTCCTGCTTCCATTTATACTTTCATATTTTCTACTTCATACACTTGATGTTGCACGTTTTCTTTTCGAGCTTTTAGGTGATTTGGAAAACCATCCTTTTGAACACTGTTTGCAACACCAAAAGAAAGAAAGAAAGGTTTGCTCAGTCTGGACTGAAAGCAGGGGAGCCTTAATGATCCAACCGTGGTGCAGAGTTGATGCGGAAGTCTAGGAAATGGTCCTCATCTCATAGTAAACAAGGTGTAGTAGCTCATTATCTCCGATCAACCGGGGCATTTCAAAAATAGAAGTCAACCCGCAACAGAAGGTGGCGGTAGGCGGGAGCTCCGCTCCATTTCCAGGTGCCACTCATCTCTGACCCCGCCCACTAAGGGCAACAACGCTCCTTCGTTCCTACACTCAGAACTAGAAGAGGAGGAGCATGAGGTGGATGATAAAGGTTTGAAGACAACGGAGAAATGAGTGGGGCAAGAAACTGGTATTAAGAATACTTCAACGAGCTGCTTATAATATACAAAATTATACATAGGATCTTATTTCCCTCCTACTTCCCGTAAGCAGCCACGTAAAGATTATCGTGTAAAAGTCACCCAGAAAAGTGTGCACCTTTCAAACAAGAACACGTTCACAGAATACTTGAAAAAAAATCTACAAATCTCTACCACTTGCAGTTGACTAGGGCTGCAGGCCGGCTGAGGCTTGGAAAGCTATCAATGGATTTTCTCTCCAGTCAGCAAGGGCCCCACAAAATTCTTAAGACATGTTCTCAATAATACACAAATCCACAGAGGAAGGAAATACAAGCGAGGCTACAGAAAAGTGTGAGCTCCAAGAACCTAAAAAACAGAAAGCCTGAGGACACTACCATGTAAACAAGGAAAACAGAGTTAAGGGCTGTCACGAGTAGCCCACAGGCCTGTGGGGTACTAACCAAGAGACAAACCCAAACCTGACTGAAAATGAAGATCCCGCAAAGAAAAAACTCACTAACGTTAACGACTACATGTGTGGAATTTCTCAGGTAGGGTGACACATATTATCAAAATTGAAGAAAGACTTTCAAATTACAGAGTGACCTGAGTCACAATTCAGGCAATACCCAGGAGTAATTATTTACAGTACCCCAGTTAACGTGCAAAAATGTCCCTGAATGACAACTGTATGGCCAGAAGTAATATATAATCACGAAAAGGCAATGGATTATTTCCAATGGAAGAAATAACCTTCTGTTGTATAATGGCTTTGCACTCTGAACTCAGGAATACTTCTTTGAGTGTATCCCCTCTGTCCTTCAGCAATGTTTCTGGAGTCACAGCAAATTGTCTCAACAATGTACAGGTATGGGACAAATATAAAATGTTTAAGATCAGGCCAAGGAGGAAGCCCAGAAGAGGGAGGGAATGGTTTTTGTAAAATACAGAAAACTTAATTTAGAAATGTTCAGGTCCACATAAAATCTTCACAGACACACACACACTATTAGATCTCAGGCTTCTGCAGACACATCAGCAAAAGAAAAAAATTAGCAAAATTTAGCACCTAACTAGCAAATTATTAAGTTATATAAATATGAAGGCCAGCACATAGCCCTTCTGAATTTTGGTAAATAAATCCCACTTATCATTAAAGACTACAAGGTAAATTTTAGGCAAGTAAATTAGAATACAAGTTATGAGACTCAATTCTCATCCCAAAACATGAGAAAGAACCGAAAGTATTTCCAGCAACAATTTAAAGAGAGACCAGTAATTTTTAAAAGTATTTGGAAGGAACAGAAATTTTAAAACTCCAGACTAGTGAAAATTTTTTGTAATCACTCTACTCTAAAATCAAGTTAGAGGTAAACCAAAATATCTTTCAATGAAAAACTGAACAGAAAAAAAAGTGGTTTAAGTGCCAAAGCACTACACAAGAAAAAAAAAAAAAAAAAAAAAAAAAGCTTAGCTCTACCGAATTCTCTTAGTAGACATTACTTCAAATGATCTTGCTTTATCATTTGCAATATGTAAAACTTAAAGTCACCACAGGTTTTTAGAATTATGTGGGGCGTGACTTTTCTAAAACCATCCCTAACCTTATAAACCAATAACCTCACCAACAGTGTAATAACAGACAGCCCACAACTGGTTCAGTAAGAAAAAACTGTTTCTCTTTCTAGTATCAGATCTTTTAATAGCAACCCCTTTAAAAACTGCAGCACTCACTGTCTTTCCACTTCTGCTATTAAAAATTAAACCCAGGTTACTGAGACATTCTCATATGAAGTCATCCTTCTACTTTTAGAAAAAATATTCAGTTTCACTGCAAATATGACTGGTAGTAACCAGAACTGAACATCTCCACGCAGCCTTTACGAGAAATTTACTTCTTAGGAAGCAAACCAGAACGGTGCAGGTGTGCATGGTGGCAGCCACTAACCTTCCAAAGAAAGCTTAAAATCAGGTCCTCATTTTGACAAGCTGGGGACAAAATTCAAGTTTCCCTCTGGGGTAAGAGTTAATGCACCAGCTTAGGCTATATTCAGCAAAGAAAATTTAAATCGTACATAAAGCTCTGTTATTCCCACTACACTAAACGTTTCTAAAGAATTAATATTAAAGCAGCTCTCAAAATATACCGAAATGTACAGAGAAAGTAATAAGCAAATTCAATTATGCAAAATCAATAAAATAGCCTGGAATAGTACTAACCGTCCCATTTACAATTAAGTAAACCAAAACTTTGGCAAAAACATGCAAGACATCACTTTTTACCAAATTAAGCGGTCACCAGGCTATTCTTAAATTTTACTCGGGCTCATTCTAAAGCTTATATTGTACACAGTTACATAATAACGTCAAAATATGTGACACTCATTAAACATGTAAGCATCATGTTAAGTGTAAGCATCCACGTAGGCCTTACATTAATAAGTGGCCCAAGCTTCTGCAGTTAAAAGCCAATACTCTATTTTCAAAGGACTAGGAAAATAAACTTTCAGAAAGGATTAGAAAAACTAAATAAAGGCTATTAACTTTAAATTGCAGGGTGGCCATTGGGAACCACTCTAAAGTGTAAGGTGGCTTTTTGAAGAAGATGGAAAAAAAGGAAAACGATGCAAAATGAAGCGTTTCAATGAAGCCAGAAACGAAGAGCAAGAACGGCTCTTTCACGGGAGCGGCCAGCTCGCTTCGAAACGCCGCCGCCTGCACGCTTCCCCTCTCCGGGCTGCGGCGGCGGGAAGTTCCCAGCGCCGGCCGCACCGAGCGCCGCGCCCACAGCCACCCGCTCGCGCAATCCGCGCACGGCCGCGGCGCGGAGGGCGCGGGGA
>PVIC010024722.1:0-25818 GCA_004025085.1 Thryonomys swinderianus
CAGCTCAGTTCGTGATAGCTCAATCTTGGAAACAACCCAAATGTCCATCAACTGGAGAGTGGATAAAGAAGATGTGTTTTTTTTTAATAAAATGGAGTATTACTCTGCCATAAAGAATGACAAGATCGATCCATTTAGGTGCAAATGGAGACACCTGGAGGATATACTAATAAGTGAAATCAATAGATCACAGATAGACAATTTCCGGATTTTCTCTTTGGCATGAACACCTGTAGATGCAAATGAGCTCTAGAAAGTAGGACAGCTTTTATAGAGTGAAAACTTCTATAGGAAACTTGGTGTGGGAATGTAATGAGGGGAAGGAATAAATATGATTCTGAAAGAAAATAAAAGAGCATGTATAAAGGGGGGAGCAGGGGCGGGTGGGTTGGGATATGGGTAAAAATGAGAATTAACTTGTGTCATATACTGGTACAAATTCCCCAATGTTATACGTGATTTTGAGATGTATGTAAATTGTACCAATAAAGAATTCAATTAAAAAATACACATGCTGTAAAGGATAGGGGACAGGGACCACAGAAATGAAGGGTTTCGTTATCAGTGAAAGTTTTCAGAATTCCAGCAGTCTGAAATATTCTGGGAAATCCTATCCAAGAGAATATCAACTAATGCATTTTATATTTCCATCAACAAAAGAGGTTAGATCTGTCTGAATTCTGGAGGACCATAGTTTTGGAATGCTGTTCTCACTCATTCACTCATTCACTTACTGACAGAGGAAGCTGGTGGGTTTAAGGGGAGACCAGGTCAGGGACAGGCTCTGCAGAAAGCCCAAGCTGTTGTGAGAGCCATTGTGCCATTTAAACCATACAAATAGCCACAAACCCTAGAGTGCTAGAAATGCCTGTTTTGAAAAAAGAAAAAGATATAGCATGAATGCCATGGCAAGCTCCAATAAGAGTATCATAGTGTAGACTCCTTTGGTTCTGAAAAATATGTATTTTGGAACACAAAATCATGTAGCATCTCAAAACCAGAACCTGGTGTTTTTTTGTTTTTTTGTTTTTTTTTGAGACAGGGTCTCGCTTTGTAGTTCAGGCTGGCCTTGAGCTCACTATGTAGCCCAGGCAAGCTGCCGTGAACTCAGCAATCCTCCTGTCTCTGCCTCCCGAGTGCTGGGATTGCAGGCGTGAGCCACCACGCCCAGCACTGTGGTGTGTGGCATTGATTGCTGGTGGGCATGAGTCACCACGCCCAGCATTCTATGTGGTTACCGGGATTGAACTCAGGACCTTGCGCTTGCGAGGCAGGCGCTGGAACCACTGAACTAAATCTCCAGCTCCAGAACCTGGTGTTTTTATGGATCATGCTCAAGGAGCAGCACTGGACTCTGAGATGTCAAATTGCTTCCCATAATATTACAGCTGCCTATCGCAAGAACGTTTATGTCACATCCATAAAACCTTAAGTTTACGAGCAATCTGTCTTCAGATGGAAGTAGTATATCAAACAAGTCAGATAAGATCCTGATGGGGACACTTGTAAGCTTCACATGCAAATGGTACGGTCCTCAGTATCACCCCACAATGGTTATACCATCTCTATGATCATGTAGGGGACCCCTATGAAAGCTGGTAGAGAAGAAACCACTCATCCCTAATTCATAGATGAGTAAGCCTGGTTTTGGATGCAAGCTGGGAATGGACTATGGCTACACAGTGTTTTCACACAGGGGTGAGCTTTACAGTTTGGTGTAAGGGAAACTCTACCTGGTAGGCCATGATTCACATGCTACACACAGTTTTTCACATTAAACAGAAAGAGCAGTGACCTGAAGTAGAATATGTGGCTTGTGGTACCGAATTACCTGATTTATTATTTATAGTCCCCAAAGAATAAGAGATTGGATGACGGGAACAGAGAAGGCTCATGGAGACCCATGTAGACTGGCATGGGAGTGAGCACAAACTATAGATATCTTATTTGTTTGTTTGTTTTTTAAAATGTTGAATGATCAAGTCAGGAGACGGCAGTCAGATTCTGCAACTGGCCTTTTCAAATCTTGGCACAATGGGCTTCTAAAACTATAATCATGTTTGTTGGGATTAGACAGTGTGCAGGTCTCATTCAACAAAGCTCATCGAGCTACTGTTGTTGCCAAATGTCAAACCTGTCAGCTTAAGAGCTCAAGACTGATCCCTGGATAAGGTGTTCTGATGACTATTAATCTATCATCTTTCTGCTGCAAATTCACCCTTTAATTACTGCTCTGCAAATGGATAGACTTATTGTAAGCATTTCTCTTTTAATGAAGAAGTTAAGCTTTCTCACTAGAGGTAGCTGTGGTGACACTACTGAGGAAGAGCTTTCTGCAGATTCCAGCTACCATGCCACTGGTGACAGAGGCGAGCCGGCAAAGTCCCACAGGATCTTCCATTGCTGGCCCTGCCTAAAGCCCGCCATTCTCTAGGGCCTCACAACAGTGAGATCACTCACTCCAGACCTCCTCATCTCCCTCAGTCACCTCCACCCCCGCATGCCTCCCCATCCCATGTGGCTTGCCTGCAGCTCAGATCTTAGCTTTCCTACTTGACCAGTAATCAAGCAGCGCCCATGGCCTAGAGAAACAGGCATCATTTTCTGCTCCGGCTTAGACCCAACTCTACTTTCTCCACTGAGGTCCTCATGGCTTCTTGGGAACGTTTCCTGCCAAGGTTCGGCCCTCCTTGGCTGCTCTCACTCCATGCCAGTTTTCTTGGGTTTTGTAACCACCCTTTTATCATAGTTTAACAGTGGTTTATATTGAACTTCTGTGTCCATCTGCTTTTTTGGATCCCAGCACCTCCTTCTGTAAAACTGAAATGTGCAGACTTCCCAAACACAAGCACAGCTTACTTCTGAGAATCAGCTGATATATGTACAAGTATTTTGCTGAGTGCAATAAGAGTACAAGATAGTACAAGAGTACAAGCATCATTATTTTGATAGTAATGATAATATTAACTGATTGACTATGTAAGCATAATATGTGATTATTGATAGAAAGTGGTTGTTTATTGTGCCACTACCTTTCTTGAGTCTGAAAAATGCTCTAGTTATTTGTGGGTTATTTTCAAATTATCATTTTTATTCATGCAGAAAAGTAGGAAATGCAAGCTATGAGAGGATGAAACATCCCTTTCTCTATAATAAAATTTTACTTAGAGGAAGGATTCTGACGGAAGTGCCATAAGAACATGATAAAGGGCTGACGACCGGAAGGATCAAAATCACTCAAGCAAGTTTACAAAGCTTAAAACTCCCAGGCAGCTGATATTTATCACACGGATGACTGCTAATGCTTTCAGGAAAATAACGTCTGCTCTAGATCCAGCTGTTGGAAATGTGCTGTGGGACCGGTCATCTGTAATTTTTCATCTGCTGATGCGTCCTTTAAGGGAAGTGCATGTTAACTTTGGTGAGAAAAGGAACAGGGAGAACCGAAATCCCTTTATTAACATGGCCTTACCTCTGAAAATACTCAGCCTTCTATTATAACCAAATATATAATGAATTCAAAATAGTTTTAAATATTCAGTCCAAAAGCGCAGACAAAATTGGAATATCAAATAATGTAAATGTAAATTATTCTACACCAAAGGTAGTTCTATTAACTTGAACAGTCAAAATGCTATTGATTTTTTTAAAAGATTATCTTGTTCGCAGGTGATCTAATAAATTTCAAGCAGACCTTTTGGCACCTTAAAAACAACAAAAATTGAAAGTTTAGCTTTATTATATCCCATTTATTAAAATTCCTTTTAAAGGTTGATTTTTTACCTAAGGATGACATTTTCATATTTGTGATTTTTCAACCAAGTGAAAGAAATATAACAGTGAGCATTACCAGAAGTGTCTGTGAATTTGAATAAAATTTATATTAAATGTATTGTCTAAATTGAACTGTACAGAAAGCAGTTACTGTTAAGGAGTTTAGGCACAAAATATTTGTTAGAGAACAAACGGAAGTGTAATGTGGGAATCTCCAGGGTAACGCTTCTCATAATATCTCATGCTGGACTGAAGTTCCTAGGTGTCCTTTCTCCTGTTTTGCTCGGGGGAGATGTGAACTCTTCTAAGAAGGATGGGACTTCTCATGACGTAGTTCTATGCAGCTTAAGGAGACCCCATGGGGACTAATAGTCAGAAGCTATATGTTGACACTCCTCAGGCCAAGCAGCAAAGGGTGCTATGAAAATGGTGTCCACACGCAAAACATTGAAAGCAGACCCCTATCTATTACCATGTATTTAAAAACATGTCAAAATGGACCAAAGACTTGGATATTAAACCAGAAACACTAAAGTCACTGGGTGATAAAATAGGTAAAACTTTTCAAGATGCTCACATAGGCAAAGACTTTCTGAATAGAAACCCAGTTGCACAGAAATCACCAAAAGGGATTATACAAATTAAAAGCTTCCACACAGCAAAGGAAACAACCAACAAGGTGAAGAGACAAGAATGGGGAGAAATATTGTCAGCTATTTCCTAGATAGAGGACTAATATCTATTATAAAGAACTCAAATAAGAGGCCCAGTCAAAAAATGGGCAAATGAAATGAGACACTTCTCAAAAGGAGTACAAATGGCCAATAAACACATGAAAAAATATTTAAAATCTCTGTCCATTAGATAAATACAAATTAAAACACTGAGATTCCATTATGCCAGAAGGAATAGCCATCATCAAGAAATCAAGTAATAACAAGTGCTGGTGAGGCTAAGGAGAAAAAGGATCTTTCTTCATTGTTAATGGGAATATAACTACTATAGGTACCAGTAAACAGTCTGGAGATTAAAAAAAAAAAAAACAACCCTAAAAGGACTAGAGATATAGCTCAGTGGTTCCGGCGCCTGCCTCGCAAGTGCAAGGTCCTGAGTTCTATCCCGGTGACCACATAGAATGCTGGGCGTGGTGACTCAGGCCCACCAGCCATCAATACCACATACCACAGTGCTGGGTGTGGTGGCTCACGCCTGTAATCCCAGCACTCAGGAGGCAGAGGCAGGAGGATTGCTGAGTTCAAGGCTTGCCTGGGCTCCATAGTGAGCTCATGGCCAGCCTGAACTACAAAGTGAGATCCTGTCTCAAAACAAAACAAAACAAAACAACCCCTAAAAGTAGAGATTCCAGTTGACCCAGGTACCTATGTATCTATATACATTCTCAAAAGTGTTAAAAAAAACACTTCATACTTCCGTGGCACATGTATACAGGTGTTTGCAGCAGCACAACTCAAATCTTTGAAGTGGCTTATATGTCTATAAATAGATGAATGGACAAAGAATAAACAATACTTACACACAACAGAATACTATTCTGCCATAAAGAAGGATAAATGTGAAACATTTTTAGGCAAATGGATGTGCCTTGAGACCATAATGTTAAGTGAAATAAATAATCATGAATATCATGTGTTTCTTTACATGAGACAACCAAAATAAGCATAATTTAAGGAGCAAACTAAAAGATAGATAATAGGAAAATAGAGGTTAGAGCTTTTGCAAATGGGAAGGGAACCAAGAGGTGGAGACAGGAGGAAAGTGCAGGGGAGGAAAAGTAAAAGAATTAAGATGCCTTACATATATGCACCTGCCTTCCACAATGAATATAATCATTATGCACTGCAGCCATGTACTAACAAAAATTTAAATAATGTAAGAAAAGTAACGGGATCTTGGTAGTAGCATTTAACCTGACCATGAGAATAAATCCTTTATGTTTCAAAGATCTTTCTCTTTTCCTTTTTTTTTTTTTTTTTTTTGAGACAGGGTCTTGCTTTGTAGTTCAGGCTGGCTCTGAGCTCACTATGTAGCCCAGGCAAGCCTCGAACTCAGCAATCCTTCTGTCTCTGCCTCCCGAGTGCTGGGATTACAGGCTTGAGCCACCACGCCCAACTCAAAGATCTATTTTTGTACACACATTACCAGAACACATCCAGTGTCTCTTTCTGAGAGGAAACTTAGGAGGCCAGTGAGACAAAATTCAGTCCCACTCCTGCACTTAAACTTGGGACCACAACTGGTATCCATTTCCCTCCTCCACTTCTAAACAGCCTCACCATGGGCTGTAAATGCTTACCTAGTATGATGATACAGAGCCTCACCCCTTTGTCCCCTGAGTGTCTGGTCACTGTGCCCTTCTCCTAACAGCGTGGCCATCACAACCGGTCAAGGGGACACCAAGAAGCACTCATGTGGGTCACATACACATACATTCTATTTGCTGCTGTTTTGTAAGCATTTCTTTGTTCTCATAACTGGGGTCTCTCATCCCAAGAAAGTAATTCCATGTCTTCTGTGAAATGGTAATTTGTAGTTCGTTGGTATTCTTGCCTTGTCAGTGGGAAAATTAGGAAAAGAATGTCTAACCATGCAGAGGTGAGGGTTACCAGACTGGAAAACATATAGGCCTCAAAGGGTCACTTGGAATAATGGTTAATTCATTTTTTGAGTCCTTATTTATTTATTTACTAAGAACAAAATGTCATGCAGAAATAGGGGGATGGGGGACAATACAACATCTTTTAGATAGAATATAATTTCTGAGATCATATCTTAGCTGCACTTTTAGAAGGCTACTCTCACACTGTGTTAGCTGATGGATTAAAGGTTATCATATGTGTGATGTAGACAGTAGGTTCCATAACAAATGTCCCCAATACACACCACCTTTATTAAGTAGAGAGATCCTGGGTCTGCCACTATGTTATGTAGAACCATGTGCCAATGGCGGAAAAACTGTGTAAACCCTTTGTCAATGATACTGGTGAAGGACCTGCAGGTGGTAAAGACAAAGTCATACCACAAATAAACTGCCTATTACTATAAAAATGAATCACTAGTCTTTCCAAGTTGGAAGAGGCCTAGTGCAGATAATCTGTCACCAACTTTCTTTTCTTCAGAAATGAAAATGTGTCAAGGCTGGGACGTGGTTTTTTTGTGCTGTTATTGCCACTGAGTTGAACAATCATTGGATCCAGTAGCAAAATCAGTCTTAATAAATGGGATTGCATATTTTTGAGTCAATCCATCCTTTCCACCTCTGTCACCCTAGCTACCCTGTTTAGGTAGCCATTGTTCCAGAATTGGGATGCTGATGAGAAGGCCTGGCTGATCTTAACTGCCCAGATAGGTCATTGTCTACTGCCTTGTTCAGTGCCCCTGCCACAGAGGATGACTTCTATTGAGTATTAACATGTCATACAAATATCTTCTAGTCATATTTTATGTCAAATTTTTATGTCAATTTATAAACTCCTCTAATCTATCTCCCTCCAAGAGATCTATTTATCAATGACTAAGAATCTACATGTACTGTAAGTGTGGGAAAATTTTTCTTTACCTACATAAAGGATTACTTAATGAACTTCCTTAAATTTTGTTATGGTTTATAGCTGCATGTCCCCCAAAATTCTCATATGCTCATATATGGCCTTTATGGTGTTAGCTGAATCTATGATGCTGGTATTAGGGCATGTGGCACTAAATTAATGCACTCATTGGAGTTAGCATAGTTCTGAGTGTGGCTGAAGGGATTTACTGAAGACAGAACACCCAGCCTGGGGATAAGTTGCACTACCACAAAATTTTGTAGTCTGGATGAGATGAAAAGGAAAACACAGCTTCCTTGCTGCTTGCAGATCTACTTCCTTCTGCCTGCTTTGCCATGGACTGTTTCTTCTCTGTGATAACCCTCTACCATATGACCCCGCTTTGAAGCCAACCGACTATGGAAGGAAACCTCTGCAGACTGAGTTGAGACAAACTTTTCCTCCTTTAACTTTTGTGTGTGTCAGGTATTTTGTCTCAGCAACGAGCAAAGTAACTAAGACAAGTTTTGTACATTTGAATGGATTTTTTCTTTGCCACTATCTATGCAGGCAATTAATGTGGGAGGCTATATTTCAGTCACTATCCATTTTTATCTTATATCTACATATTAAGCTAATCCATCTGTAAACAAATATCAGATGTTTTTTTGGTCCTCTTTCAGCTGGTAATAAGAATGTTTCCTATCAGAGTGAGCCAAAGGAGTGGTAGTGATGTAACATTGTGTCAGTCTGGGCTACTTGCCAAGAAGCAGGCCACTATTATTCATGCCTGTCTTGAATCCCTCACTTGCCATCTTACCTTGGATTTTTGTTTGATTTAATCAATACTAAGATTTAGTGACTTTCACATACCCTAACTCACGATGAGAAGTTCTATTTATATGGCTATTCAGTATACGATGGGTGACCATCACATCTCTGTAACAGTCCAATAGTACACCAGAAGTTGTCCTCCGAAAGGTATATAATTTGTTGCTGATAGCACGGCCTTATTTCACAACATGAAGAGCCTGCATTGTGATTTTTCTATGAGGACTTGCCACGGATTCACTTAGAATCTTTTCCTATTCTTGAATCTTCCAACATGATAATGTCTGCAAGTTGTATGCCTAAGCACAGCCCTTGTAAACTCTGGGTTCCCCTCAAAGCTGGCAATTTTTTTAGATAATATTATCTCTATTAGTGTCACACATTTTCAAAGGTGATAATTGGGTAGGAAAAGTATTTGAAAGAACAGAAAACACTGTTTTTAAAGTCTGAAAAGATTACCATGCCTTTTACATTGTAGTGTCCTAGAATGGGACTAGAGTACTCTTAGAATTTAAGGGTCTGGTTCTCCCTGAATCTTCGTAGCGTTTCTCTTCTATTTCAGGTCTTTGTGACCTCCTAAGCCTTCCATGAGGTAATTATTTCTTGCTTCTTACTACCAAAGAAGTCAGCTAGTTTTCACACCTGGTGTTCACCAGGTCCACTTGCTTTCCCTTAGCTGTTTGTTTTCTTTCTCTAAAGTATAAATTACATTTAGCTCTAGTCATCCAATACTATTTTCTTGCCTTTTAAAATGAAGGATGCTACCCTATTTTCAGGTCATTGTGGGTTTAATCTTTTAAAAGCTTTATTGAGATAAAATTCACAGGTTATAGAAGATATTGATTAAAAGTCCTTTTTGATGTTTTTAGTATACGCAGCATTGTACAACATTCACCAAAATCTAATTTACAGTATTTCTCTTCCTCTAGAAAGAAACTCTATCCATTAGCAATTATCCCTACCCTCCTTACATGACCTTAAGCATTGACTTTTTTATTTCTATAAATTTGGCTACTCAGGAGATTTGATATAGAAGGAATGATACGATGTGTTGCTCTTTCATTTAAAAAAAATGTTTGCTTTTCTTTCATTTAGTATCACTTTTCTTCAAATTTAATCCACGTGGATCATGTTTCAGTATTTCATGTATTTTCATTCTCTGCCATAATCTTCAGCTTTAGGGAAATAGCACATTTTGTTTGTCCATCCTCTAAATGATGAACCTTTAGATTGATTTCACTTTGGGCTATTGTGAATAATGCTACTACAAACATTTCTGTATAAGTTTCCGTGTTAAAATATATTTTCAGCTCTTAGGTATATATTTATGAGTGAAATTGACATTAGATCATATGTTAATTCTGTGACTATCCTACCACTTCCATGAGTACCACACATGTAGTACATTAAACCTTCCAGTGCATTTCCTTCCACTAATATGCCCTCTTAACTCAGCACTATGGAAGATTTGAAAAGATTTATTAACCACCTTTTGCAGAAAGCTCACCAGCCCCACTCACCATCAAGAGTCTCCCTCCTAGTCTGTTAGGAGCAGAGTGACCTAGTGCAAAGCACTAACTCATTGCCTGTTTTCTCATGCCATTCCTGGCTCCAACTGCTTTTCAGAAGCAGAATTTGAGATACAAGAAATTTATTAGGAATCAATATCTGTTAAGGGAGATGAAGGGCGGACCAAGAAGAGAAAGAAGTCAAAACGCAATGCAGACCTGCTAGCTTTGTCCAACTTGGCGAGGAACTGTGGGGAAACCATTGCTCATCATTCTGTTCTGATTTGGACCACAGTGGTCAGTTCTTCGTGCCCTCTTCTGACACAGCTATCAAAAGTGCGCCAACGTCAAAAGGGGTTGACTTTGTTAGGTTACCCTAAGAAACTGACGCTGGCGTCTACCTTCCGACCTCCCTCCCAAAAGTTGACATCACATTTTTCCTTCTTGAAGATCTGGGTGCCACACCATATTTACCATATGTTAGACTTTGATGGAACTTAGAGGCCTTCCTAACAGTTGTTCTACTTTTATTAAGTAGCTTCACTCATGTTGATTAATTCCCAAATATACAGTAATTAAGTGATTAATATAAAGTGTCAATAGATAACACATGTAGAGTTTAATTGCTTTTCAGTTTCGTACACATTTCATTAATGCATATTAATTATACTGACTACCGGATTTCATTGTGACATTTTCATCATACATATAACAAACTGATCTCATTCATATTCTCATTAACTTCTCTTCACTCCACTCCAAATCCCCTGATCCCTTCTCTTTGGTCTGCCTCACTTCTACCTTTAAGTTTTCCCCCATTTCTACTTTTGCTGTCTGTTTATCATTCTGTAGAAATGGAAGGATAAATTAGTTTCTTCTGATAAATTGTAAAATTGAACATAGTCTGAGATGGTTGATTGTCCTTGATCAAAAGCACTAGGAGAAAAGCCTGGCTGCCTGGCTGCCTGCCTGCCTGTCTGTCTGTCTGACAGGCATTTAATTTCAGGCCAAAGAAATTTATTGCAAAATGAAAGGTAAAATTTCCCCCACAGATCACTGGCCTTGAGGGGAATCATTGATACATTTCTAAAGTTTTTCTAACCTTTGAATATTCAGACAGGACTCCTTCAATATTCCATTCTTACGTTGCTAATGCATGGATCTACACCTCCTGGACATTCCCTTTGTTGTACAGAATTAACTGAAATAAAATATGGCATAGTATACTTTGAAGAACCTTTATCGATTCAGGAAGTTTTGCTGAAGAGAAAGAAATTTACTTATGAGAGGCACATTGTGTGGTTATTCTTTCCTGAAGTGGGAAGCATACTACCAGTTTATTCTTATTTATTTATTTATTTATTTATTTATTTATTTATTTATTTATTTATTTATTGAGACCGGGTCTCACTTGTAGTTCAGGTTGTCTCTGAGTTCACTATGTAGCCTAGGCAAGCTTTGAACTAAGCACTCCTCCTGCCTCTGCCTCCCAAGTGCTGGGATTACAGACGTGAGCCACCATGTCTGGCACTGTGGTATGTGGTATTGATGGCTGGTGGGCGTGAGTCTCCACGCCCAGCGCTGTATGTGGTTACCGGGGATTGAACTCAGAACCTTGTGCTTGTAAGGCAGGCGCCGGAACCACTGAGCTAACACTCCGGCCCTACCAGTTTATTCTTAACATGCTTAGATAGAGGCGAATAGTAAGAACAAATTCTCAAATACATTTATATATTACTACTAGGCAACGACTTTCTCATACAATATATAATTCACTTATTCCACTTTAATTACATTGTTAACTGTAGGATTTTCACATAAGGCTTTTACTGTGTCAAGTTTTTATTCTATTTTACTGAAAGTTTTAATGATGAACAGATGCTGGACTTTATCAAAGACTGTTTCCACATCTATTGAGATGATCTTGTGTTGTTTTGTTCTCTCACCTTGTTTATGTGTTATGTCACACTGATTGATTTATGAATGTTAAGCCATTCTAAATTCTACTTGGTCATGGTGTATGATCTTAGTATGTTACTGAACTAAATTTGGTAGTGTTATATTGAGAATGTTACATGTATGTTCAATAAGAATTTTCATCTGTAGGACATACTCATAAGTGAAATACATAGGTCACAGATGTGTAAATATTGTATCTTTTCTCTCATATGAGAAACTGAAGATGTAAATGAGCTCCAGAATATACGGTAGATATTGTGAAATAGTAAATATTCAAAGGGAAATGGGGTTTAGGTGTAAGTAATGAGGGGGAAGAAAAAATGTGATGGTTAAAAAAAAGGAAACAAAGATTATATGGGGCAGGGGGTTGCAGGGTACGTAGGGGAAGGGGAAAAATGAGAAGTCATGTCATATACTGGGACAAATTCTCAATGTTGAGCGTGATCATGGTATGTATATATAATGTACCAATAAAGATTCAAATTAAAAAATAATTTTGATCTGTAGATTTATTTTCTTGTGGTGCCTTTCTCTAATTTTGGTGTAAGAAAAATATCATCATAGAATGTATTTGAAGAGATTCTTTTAGGAAAATATTTTAAGTATAAAAGGACTGTATTAATCCTTTGAATTTTTGGAAACCATCTGCTCTTCTGCTTTTCTTTATTGGAAGATTTGCTTAAAGATTGAATCTTGCTATTTATTGCTATTCTGTTTTGGGTTTCTAATTCTTCCTGATTCATTATTGATAGGTTATGTAGTTCTAGGATTTTCCCCCTGATTTTTCCTAGGTTATACATTTTTCAACATGCAACTTTGAAAATATTTTTATGACTTTTTAATTTCTGAAGCATACACTGCAATGTCTTTTCTGTCATTTGTTTTTATTTGAATCTTTTTCCTTATTCTAGATGCAAATTTTTCAATTTTCATAATTTCAACAAACAACTCAGTCTTATTGATTTTTCTATTACTTTTGTATTCTCCATTTGATCTATTATTTTTCCACCTCTTATTGTTTCCTTCCTTCTGATAACTTTAGTCTTAGATTTTGCTTATTTTGCTAATTCATTAACATGTAATGCTAGGCTGTTCATTTGAGATCTTACTCTATAAAGTATCAGTACTAATAATCTTTCAATTTAATGCTACTTTTGTTGAATCCCATTGGTTTTAATATATTATTTTGATCATCTTTGTCTCCAGACACATTTAAAATTCCCTTTTTATTTCTCGTTTGTCCATGAGTATTTTATTTAGTTTCTATGTATTAGTGGGTTTTAAATTTCTTATTAATTTCTAGTCTCATTTTACTATGGTTGGGAAGGATACTTGAAATGAGTTTGATCTTCAGTTGTTAAGAATTGATTTGTATAACCTAATATGTGATCTATATTTGAGAAAACCCATGTAATTCTCAGAAAAAAACTGTTTCGGCTGTTATGGGGAAATTTTTGTACAAGTCTGCTACATCCATTTGTACAACAATGTTGTTCCAGTCAGTTGTTTCTTTATTGATTTGCTGTCTGGAAGCTCCATTCATTACTGTAAAAGAGGTATTTGAAGTCTCATGTTATTGTTGTGCTGCTGTCAATTTCTTTTGTCAGATCTGTCAATATTTGCTTTATATATTTAGCTGCTCGATGTTGGATATACATTCCTAGTGAAATGATCCCTTTTTATTTATATGATAGTTCTTTCTCTGTATAGACAATTATAGGCAAAACTATTTTTATCTAATGTAAGTATATGTGAGACACTTCTGCATATATATCTTTATATATCTGGTATGTAAAACTAATAAAACCTTCTTTGAACTGGTTTATATCTGAAGCGGGAATAATAAATTCCTTAATGCTTCCTTGTTGATTTTTCAGAAATGGAACGTTTTCTTCATAAAACTATTTTCTTCAAATTGAGCTGCAAAGCCTTTAGTAGATCTGGCTTGCCTCTTCTTATTGTAACATTTTTGAGAACCATAACTAGACTTAAAGCACAATATGTTCAAGGTCTCGCTTATAAATAATTTAGCAAATTATATAATCTACATTAGTAAATCATTTTCAGTTCTGAACTATTTTTTTCTCTAACTTAAACTGAAACTCAAAACAGCTGAAGCAGTATTTTCTATTTCATTTTCTCCATGATAATTTTATTCAATCAAAAATATGTGGAATAAGAACCTGATGTGTGAAAAAACTGGGGATAACTTTTTAATATTTCTCTCTTCTTCAACTTTCCCTAAGGTTTTGGAACTTAAAACATACATACAAATTAAGTTTTTAGCAATTAGCTGCCTAGAAAGAAATTCAACTCAGTATCAATGTAGTTGTTACGAACTATTCAGTGTGTTAGTGATTAAGAGACAAATAGGGTATCACTCTTACTTAATAAAATTACAGTGGTACAGTGGTACCTTATGTAAGTTCATGAACTTAATTCTTTCCATGATTCTGGTCACAAACTGAATTGGAAAAGAACTGAATCAAATTTTCCCACAAGGTCAACACTGAGTCTAAACATTGAATTTCATTTGGTCCTCATCCAATTTAGTATGCGACCAGAACAGTGGAAAGAATGACTTTCATGAACTGAGCTACCACTGTAGTATGACTGGACATATGGCCTATAGTTTGAGCCACTCCCTAACCACCAAAAATTCCATTAGCATGTTTCTTTTCTTTTCTTTTTTTTTTGAGACAGGGTCTTGCTTTGCAGTTCAGGCTGGCCCTGAGCTCACTATGCAGCTCAGGCAAGCCTCGAACTCAGCAATCCTCCTGTCTCTGCCTCCTGAGTGCTGGGATTACAGGCATGAGCCACCACGCCCGGCACTGTGGAATGTGGTGCTGATTGCTGGTTGATTGCTGGTGGGTGTGAGTCACCACGCCCAGCATTGTTGTATGTGGTTACCGGGATGGAACTCAGGACCTTGCGCTTGTGAGGCAGGCGCCAGAACCTCTGAGCTAAATCTCTGGCCCAGCATGTTTCTTTTTTTATACAGAGAAGTACAAAATATGAACTCATCTCCATTCCGTCTTTTCCATATCAAAGGTAAGGATACTAAAGTCCTAAATCTTTTTTTCTTTCATTTTCTGTAGTCTTTTTTCTCATTTCTTTTCTAAAATCTTTTTTTTCCTTTCTCTTTCCTTTATCTTCTACACCCTAGAACAGAGATGGTGAATCTATGGCACATGTATTATTTCTTTTTATTTTGAGGCAGAAGACAATAGTGGATGAGTTGTTTTTTTCTAAGATAAAATCTCAGCATTCAGGGTTAATTGGAAGGTTGATACTTTGCAACAAAGAAGTGGATTTTGGGTCAGCACTTAGTGCCATCACTGCCCCAGAATATTTGTCATCAGAACTATTTTACTGTCTGCCCGAGTCACTGAAAATATATGAAATTGTTAAAAGAAGTTTTAAATTATATTATTGATATATGATTGGCTCTGTAGAGGCTGATATAACTGATAACTGTTCTCTTCTTATGAAGCACCAATTTAGACTAATGCTAATACGTTGAGTAGGTTGAAGAAATGTATAAACTACCCCCTCAAAAACAAAGCCATCAGAGGCTGATCAGTCCTCCAACTGCCTAGAAAAGGGGACGGCAAGAACTAAAGGAAAGAAGACAATAGGCTTGTATACTGTCAAAGTGTATGGGGTGCCTGGAGGTCAGTGCTTCAGAGAGGGCCAAGACAAAGACACTCCGAGGTATCCGTTATTTATTGGGTTCGCAGGGAGTATCAGATGATTCAGAGGATGGTGATAATCCTAAATTGATGAAGATTTTAGAAAGTATCAAATAACTTGAAGGGCAAAAATCATATGAAAATCTTAAATTGATGAAGATTTTAGTTCGATGAGGAGCTTGCATTTTTTTTTTTTTTTGAGACAGGGTTTTGCTTTGCAGTTCATGCTAGCCCTGTGCTCATTATGTAGCCTATGTAGCCCAGGCTGGCTGCAAACTCAGCAATCCTCTCGCCTCTGCCTCCTGAGTGCTGGGATTACAGGAATGAGCCACCACGTCTGGCATTGTGGTGTGTGGTACTGATTGCTGGTGGGTGTGAGTCACCACACCTGGCATTGTTATGTGGTCATTGGGGATCCAGGACCTTGTGTTTGCTAAGCAGGCGCTGGAACCATTGAGCTGAATCTCTGGCCCAGAGGAACTTGTATTCTTACAACAGTAGGTGGGATGAGTTAAACTCATAAGGAATTTGTCCCTCCCCAGGTGAAAACTTTTCTCTTTTGAATTAGTATTCATTCTCTTTTCATATTACTACTCGGTTCTCAAAAAACCAGGATGCTTTCAACTGATATGATCTTGCCCTTGAGCATCACAGCATCACAGGACTGTTGAGGTCTCAGACAGGCCTACTCATAACCCAAATGGGAAATGATTCCCCCCCCCAAGTTATGTAAAATGACTCCAGACACAAAGCCAAAGCCACACCACAGGGAGACATATACTAACTAAAGAGTTATCCATGGTGGCAACAGTTTTTCTACCCTAAAATAGTCTTCAAACCTCAGCACAAAAACAACAGAAATATGAGAGAAAAAAACAAGATATTTGCAAATACTTAACCCCTCAAAAGCAAATGTTGCTGTCCTAGAAGTAGAGGAAATTCTGAGTAAAGAATTCAAAAACTAAATGGTTCAAATGAAGAGATCAAAGATGAAACAGAGAAATCCTAAAGATGTTCAGTGAGCTCAAAGAGGATAAAAATGAACAAAGAATTTAATTAACAAAATATTCAGTGAGCTTAAAAAAGACAAACCAGGGGCTGGGGATTTAGCTCAAGTGGTACTGCGCCAACCTTGGATGCACAAGGATCTGAGTTTGATCCCCAGCACTGCAAAAAAAAAAAAAAAAAAAAAAAAAAAAAAAAAAAAAAAAAAAAAAAAAAAAAAAAAAAAAAAAAAAAAAAAAAAAAAAAAAAAAAAAAAAAAAAAAAGACAAACCAGAAGCTAAATTAAAGAATACAAGAGACAAATGACCTTTTTAGTAAGGAGTTACAGATGACTAAATCAATCAGAAATCAAGGATATGAAAAGTTTAATAGAAACCATGAGCAATATGAGTGAACAATGTGTGGAGAGTGTCAGAGTTGCAGGACAAGTTTAATGTAGTAGATCATATACTCAGTGATAACCTAAAACCAACAAAAGACATAGAAGTAGATCCAATAGCTACTAGATGGCTAAATCCCTTAGGACTTATAAGAGTTAGAGGAACATCAGAAGACACTATCAATGCTAGGAAGAGTTTATTTACTGAAGTTGTAGCAGGAAGTTTTCCAAATCTAGGGAAAGAATTCAGTATTCAGGTAAAAGATGCATATATAACCACAAAGAGCAATGACTAGAAAATAACCTTTTTAAGACAGATCATAGTCAAAATTTAAAAAATCCAACACAAAGAGATCACTACCAGCTCTTTGAGAACAAGATAATGCAAACATATCAAAATAACAGCACATTTATCAACAGAAACTTTAAAAGCCAATAAAGATTGGGTGAATTTTTTAATATTATAAAGAAAACAATTGCCAATCCAGGCTATATATCTCACAATATTATTCTTCAAAACTGATGGGGAAATAATTATTTTCCATGACAAAGAGCACCTAAGCTGATTCTTCACCACTAAACCAGCATTATCTAAAGTACTTAAGGGAATCCTAACAGAGACAGGTATATAATCATCACCAAAGACCATTTCATTTAACTGGGAGAATACTTCAAGGAAAATGAAGGAATCAGCACTGCAAAAATAATATGATGATAGTATTCAGTAAAATACAATATGCACACAATGTCAATAATCTTTGTCTCTAATCAAAGACACAGGGTTGCATGCTGTATCATAAAACCAAATGCATCCATAAGCTATTTTTAAGAGATGCACTTCATAAAAATACGTAATTTAAAAGTAAAAAAGTTCAAAAATGATACTTTGTGCAACTAGAACTCAGAAGAAGTAGTTATTTTATTTTGGGACCAAGTGTAATTCAAGTCGAAATTGTTTAAAAAATACAAAGAATATTACCACAATTCAGCAGCAAGAGACAACTGTAAACATATGTGCACCCAAGTCATGAAACAAAAACCTCTGAACATAATAGGACAGATAAAGTAGACATCAATAAAACATGCAATCATAATAGGGAGCTTCCCTAACCCACTATTACAAAGGGAAAGGTCAACCAGACAAAAAAATCAATCAAAAATATAAGAATTGAACAATACACACCAAAAATGGATGTAACAGATATCTAAAGAATTTTTCATTGAACAAAGGAACACACTTTTCTCAGCAGAACAGAGAACTGTCTCAAAAAGTAAACCACATTTTAGAGATAAAGCATGCCTAAATAACTACAAAATCACTGAAATAATCTCCTGCGCTTTACTGAATGGTAATGAAATGAAACTTAGAAATCAATAGTAGAAGGATTCGCCGAAATTACACAAGCACAGAGTTTAAATAAAACACTCTTGAATGATAGATGGATCACAGAAGAAATTAAGGAAAAATCAAAAAGTGCTTACAGTAAAATGAAAATGGAAACACAGTGTACCAGTTCTTATGGAACACACTGAAAATAGTTCTAACGGTGAAGTTCATTTTTTCATCTGTTTAAAAAACTTTTTTATTGGTACATTTCATTGGTACATTATATACACACATCCCAAATACACTCCACATTGAGAATTTGTACCAATATTTGACACAACTTAATTCTCATTTTCCCGCTTCCCCTACCCATACTTCCCCCCATCCCTATATATACAAGGTTTGTTTCCTTTTTTACCATCAATTTTTTCTTCATTATTTATCCCTAATCCCCATTTCCCTTTGAATATTTACTATTTCACAGTATCAATCATGCATTCTAGAATACATTTACAACTTCAGTTTCTCATACTAGAGAAAACATTTATACAACTTGGCCTTATCACATGGATAAAAGAATAGTTCCATGTGCATAAAGTGAGAAATTTATTATTTCACATAAATACAAGCCGGGATGAAAATTACATCAGTATCTTAATAGATGAAGAAAAAGTTTTGACACAGTCCTGCATGTATTCATGTTAAAAATACTGACATAAAGAACAAAACCCATTCATGACAAACTCACTGCCAACTTCATACTAAATGAAGAAAAATTGAAAAAGCATTTTCTTTAAAATCAGGTGCAAGAAAGTGATCCACTTTTACCACTTCGGTTTCATACAGTACTTGGGAGGAAACAAATGGAAAAGAAAAACATCAAAGTACCTGTATCCACAGATGACATGATACTATACATGGAATATACAAAAAAAGCGCACAAAAATCTTAGAATAAATAAATTTAGCAAAGCAATAGGATAAACATCAATACACAAAAATTAATAGCATTCCTTTATACCAAAAAGTATAAAGGGGGAAAATTATCATACTCACAGTAGCTTCAAAAAATTTAAATACCTAGAAATTAACTAAGGCAGTGAAAGAATAGAAACTTCAATAATAGAAACTACTCTGAAAAATGATATTCAAGAGGACATTACAAAATTAATAGATGACTGCAGTTTTTGGATAGGCAGAAAAAATATTGTCAAAACGGCCATATTACCAAAGATGTTATAAAGATGTAATGCACTTCCAGTCAAAATGCCGAGCATTCTTCACAGAACAAGAAAAAAATACTTCTAAAATTTACATAGAATCAGAAGAGACCTAGAACACACACAATATTCTTGAACAACAAGGGCAAAACAGGAAGCAGTACAATTCTGGATCTCTAATTATACTACAAAGCTATAGTGATAAAAACGACATGGAACTCACATGAGCATATGTACATTAGACAACGGAATAGAGTTGAGAATGCAGAAATACCCCCATGAGCTCCTTCATTACCTTAGGTATTAGCTTCTTCAAGATATGGTGCTGTGAGTACTGGTAATACATGTGTAGAAAATTGATCTATGGCCACATATCTCACCCTATACCAAAATAAAGTCAAAGTGAATCAAAGGCTTGGATATAGAAAGATTAACAGTGAATCTACTGGAGAATAAAATGGTAAAACACTCAAAAATAGATATCGATAAGGATTTCTGAATAGAAAACCAATTCCACAAGAAATAATACCAAGAATTAACAAATAAGACTATGTTAAATTAAAAAGATTCTGCACAGCCAAGGGTACAACCACTGGAGCGAAGAAGCAAACTACAGAATGGGAAAAATTGCCAGCTATTCCTCAGACAGCAATGATATCTAGAATATATAAAGAACTCAAAACAATTAGACCCCCCCCAAAAGAGCCCAATGCAAAAAAAGACAACTTTGTTACCACTTTTTCCTTTTCACCTTCAAATTTTTTCTTTCCCTTTGCTCCCCACTCCACTTATGTATATAGGTGGGTGAGGGGTTAAAGAGAAGGCAGGGGAATGGAAATAAATAAGAATCACGCTCTGTCATGCGCAGGTATAAATTCTCAATGAGAAATATGATCAAGATGCATGCCTAAAATGTACCAATAAACTAAATTTAAAAAACAGCGCAAAACAGGAAAAAACCCCAGACAACTGAAATGAATGAATAGTTCTCAAAAGACGAAGTACAAATGACAATAAGTAAATGAAAAAATGTTCAGCATTTTTGGCCATTATAAAAATACAAATTCAAACAATGCTGAGATGCCATTTCATTCCAGAAAGAATGGTTATCATAAAAAATACAGAGAGAAAAGTAAAAATCCCAAATGCTGATGAGGTTGTGGGGAAAAGAATCCAACTAAATAGTTTGAGGAATGTAAACTTATACAGTCATTACAGAAATCAGTGTGGAAATTCCTCAAAAATTTAAATCAGAAAATCCATTTGACCCAGCTGTATTTCTTACCTTTCTGAAAGAATTAAATACATCACATTACAGTTAAACATTCACACCTATGTTGATAGCAGCACAATTCATAATAGCTATATTAGGCAAGCGATTTATATGCTCACCAACAAATGAGTAAAGAAAATGTGCTATATACTGTAGGTCAAACCAAATATCTGGATTGCTGATCAGGATTAGCAACACCACAGCTGGTCTAAGCCACCTCAGGCCATGCTTCCAGGGGGAGCAGACATAAGGAGAACATGCCGAATAAATAAGGAAAGAATGTGTGCTACAGAGACTAGACTCCTGAAATAGACGCTGCCTGTACCATTCCCAACTCCCCATCAACCCTCGGACCATCAATCATGGGGAATGCTGGAGCCTGGAGAATCCTACTCAGAGCTCACCATGCAGAAGTGAAGACCTTTGCTCTCCGAGCAGAGAGAAGACAAAAGCAAATGGTGCTTGTGGACTCCCACTGGGCCGTGCATGCACCAGGTGATTCCCACTGGCGTGTGCCCAAGCCTGTTGACTCCTGCCACAATGAAGGAAGGAAGGAAATTATTTGGCCACTTAGACTCTCTGGTGTGACCGTCATGTGGCACCTGGAAGTACCTTCTCTTGGGATGTTTGATCTGGATTTCCACTGCATTTTTGTTGCTATTGTTGTTAATTTTCTTTCATTTTTCAGTTGTTTGTTTTTTATCCCCTTCTCATCTTCCTAATTCTGTTTCTTCAAACCTAGCCTCTACAACAACATGATTTTCTTATTTTATTTGTTTTTCTCTTTTTCAATTTTTTTTCTCAGTTCTCCTTGTATTCTGCTTTCTCTCATGTTCAGATCCTGTCCTCCCTATTCCAACCCCTTTGCTCTTTTGTGCCATTCACAGCCCCTTGTCTTCCCTTGCACTTTTCTTTTTTTTGTACCAGGGTTCAAACTGAAGACCTTGAGCTTGCAGGGCAGGCGCAGATCCACTGAGCTGAATCGCTGGCCCTTCCCTTCCTTCTCCACTCTGTAGGTCCGCAAATATCTCAACAGGTTCCAACATCCTCATAACTTTCCTCAGTCCCAATTTGAATCTCTCTCCTCTTACATCTAATTCTTACTATGCCAATATCTTCATCCAACTCTCAATTTTCACTTTTCCATTAAATTAAAAGGACTGGCACAGAATCTTAAACCCTATCTTTTTACCTGTTATTATTCCTCTTAACCACCTTTCCTCCTACTGACTTACATCCCCTCTCCCTAAATATCCATCATTGCCCTTTGTTTTCTTCCACATCATGAATTATCTACTAATAACAATAATTTTGGCCTCAAGATGTAGTGGCAGTGTCAGAACCATTTAAAGTGATGAAAGGGTGAAGAGTCTACACAAACAAACTCTAAAGTGTATCGCTAGAAGGCTATATTGAAACTAAAAATATCTCCCTGTAAACTACAATCTCACTTTCCTTGACCTCAAACCTCAGCATCAATAAAAGGGAAAGGATACAAAGCAAAAATTAGATACATGCACACAGGAACATGTGAAAACAAAGACAGGGCCCTCAGGTCCTACCAACACTCTCAAGGAAGACTGAGAAAGGGGGTGTCAATGGATGGGAAAAGAGAACAGCAAGCAGTGGTGCTTTATGAATTTATACAAAAGAGATTAAAACAATCTCAGCAAATGCAAAGGCAATATGACTGAAGCATTTACAGATTCATCATACAAAGTGAACAATGAGGATATGAGAGAAACGAATACAAATTTGGAAGAGCTGACCTATCTGTGTAAGAGATGGATGACAAATCACCAAAGATACAGACTCCAAGAAAAGATGTCAGGGAGAAATAAATGAATAAAAATTGCTTAAAATTCATACATTTCAGAAATGAGCAATATGAAGACTGGGTTTTGGAAATTGAGAACTAAATGGTAAATTATGAATAATTATTTAGAGAACTTTAGGAACTATAACAAGAAAAATCCATCTAAGCAGGCACCGAATTACACTAAAATAACTAACAGAAGGCTAATTAGAGAGAAATTAGAAGACAGCACACGTGGAAAAGAGTCTGTTTACATAAATCATAAAGCTAAACTTTCAAAAGACTTCGACATACAAGTGAGTCTTACAGAATGCCAACCAAACATGACAAAAAAGCAGCTGCCAAGAAAATATCTTCATCAAAATTCAAGATGTCTAAAAAAAAAGACAGAACCTTAAAAATTGTCAGAGAAAAGCAAAAAAAAAATGTATATACATAAACCTACTAGGATTACAGAACAGTTCTGACCACAAGTTATATAGGCCAGGAGAGACTGAAATGAAGTGTCTCAAGCCCTGAATGCAAAAAAAACAAAACAAAATTCCACCAGGTTTACATATCTTATAAAACATCTTTTTAAAATAGATGAACAAATAAGGACATTTCATGGAAAAATAAAACCTAAAAGACACATGAACACCAAACCAACATGCTAGAAAATACTCAAATATCATAGATAGAGACAATGAAGCTGTCCAAAATCTAAAATTCATACATCAAGCAAGGTAGGTAGATGAAGAAAAAATAAAAATAAAGATGTCATCAACAGAAAAAAATATAATGTCAGGAATAAAACACCTTTCAGTAACAACTCTCAGAGGTAAAGGCTGGAACTCTCTGAAAGACTTGAACTGGCAGACTGGATCAGAAAGCAGTATCTAGCAATCTGTTTTATTGAAAAAAGTCATCAATCCTAAAAAATATTCACAGACTAAACATCAAAGAATGGAATACAGTATTTCATTCATCAGGACCTCTAAAGTAAGCAGGGGTAGTGATTTTACTTTTCAAAAAGTAAAATGCAAGCTTAAACCAATCAGAAGAGGCAAAAAAGGTCACGACATACTAGTTAAGGGAACAGTCCAACAGGAAAAGATAATACTGGGTCATCTATCTTCATCCATACTGCCAGACATAAACAATCAAATAAATACCAATTTGATCACAGTGAGTGGTCATAATACAGTAAGTTCCAGCCTTATGAAGGAGTTCCACTCTAAGGGAGTGTTCATAAGTCAGATTTATTTGTAAGTCCAACAAAGTGAGTCTTGTACACCTTTGATACAAATACACAGTATATATTGCCCTGCACTTCCCAGCAGTCCCCGCCACGTCACCACTGTCTTTCCTGCTGCTTCCGGACCACCTGGGCTCTGACTGAACCCTGTACTGCTATACACTATCACGCTGCACAGTCAACACCCAGCAGCACAACTGTGACAATGTTGGGCAGACGTGTGAACTTTTTCCATGATCTGTTTGCATCTATGGATGTTTGTAACTCCAGGTCCATTTGTATCTGTAAAAGTTCGCAATTCCAATGTTTTAAGTTGGGAACTTAATGTACATTATTTTCACGAAAAAAATCAACTAAGCAAACAAATTTACAAAGAAATACCAGAGTTGAATCACACTCTTGGAAAACAGAGATCATACATTTATAGTGTTCTACCCTGCTTCAGCAGAATACACATTCTTCTCAGCAGGACACCCAACTCTTTGTAAAACAGACCACTATTAGTTCACGAAGCATGCTTAAATAAATACAAAAGAACTGATATCACCCCACGTATGCCATCAGAGCATTGTGCATTTAAACTAAAATCAAATCACAAAATGAATCCAAGAAAATTTATAAGCAACTGTAAACTTAATAACACATTCTTGAACATCTACTAGGTCATAAAAGAAATCCAGAAGGTAATTAAGAAATTTATGCAATCAAATGATAATACTAGCACAACACACCAGAACTTACAAGGCACAATGAAAGTAGTCCAAAGATGGAAGCTTATTGCACTCGATGCTGACATTAGAAAAAACAGAACCATCTCAAATAAATAACCTAGTGATGAACCTCAAGATAGTTAAAATACAATTCAAAGCCAAACCAAATTTAAGTATAGCAGAGCAGAAATTAATGACACTGACTAAAAAATACATAAAATCAATGAATCAAGGAGCTGTTTCTTTGAAACAATAAGCAAAAGAGATAAACCCTTCTGAAAGAGAGAGAAGATTTACATTAGTGCAGCTAAAAATGAAAAAGGTAAAATCTCAAAGGGCACTGTTAAAATGCAGAAGATAGTAACTTCGGGGCAAAACTGTATATCAAAAATTATAAAACCTTGAAGGAGTGAACAGATTCCTCAATTTATATGAATTAACAAAACTAAAAAAATAAAAATTCTGAACAGTCCAATAAAAAACAATAAAATTAAGGTCGTAGAAATCTAAGAAAATCCCAGGATCTGAAGGGTTCACTGCTGAATCCTGCTATACTTTCAAAGATATTATGACGCCAATACTCCTCAGACTCTTCAAAGAAAGTGAAAAGGAAGGAGTGCTTCCAAACTAATCTCTGGAAATATCATTCTGATCCCAAAAAGTACCAGCTAAGAAAGGAAAACTATAGGCCAATCTCCTTAATGAACCCAGAAGAAAACTCTTAACGAGGTATTGGCAAAAAGAACACAGTAAATTATCAAAAGGGTCATCCATCCTGAGTACATTATCCTAGGATTGCAAAGATTGTTCAATTTATACAAATCAATAAATGTAATAGAACTCAGAAACATATGAAGCACAAAACCCACATGGTCATAGCCACAGATCCAGAGAAAGGATTTGTAATGTCAGGAATATATTCTGCGGTCTAGAGACTGAGGGAGGAAGAGGGGTAATCAAAAGAACCAAGAGATGTTAACTAGATATTCCTGTTCCCTAAGCTGGATGTAAATATAGGCTCCAAACATGAATTATACAAAATAAAAAAATTATACAAATATATCCATATATATGTCATACCTTACTATTCAGCCATGAGATGATAACATTAAGGAAGTAAATCACACATGGAATGCTGTATGTCACATGGTTTCTCCTGTATGAGAAACCTCAAAGTAAAATAATTGGACAAATGAAATAAAAGATAGATGATAGGAAAAGAAGAGTGGGCTCTGTGGTTATTGAAAGTGATTGCAAGGGAGGAGAAGGAAGGAGCAGGAGGGCGGGGCAATGACATGAGCAAGAGAGGAGATGTTTCTGGATCAGTTCCCCAACATGAGTGTAATTATTATGTACCACGAACATACCAATTAGAGTTTTTTTTGGGGGGGTTTGTTTTTGCTTTTATTTTTATTTTTAATTGAATTCTTTATTGGTACAATTTATATACATCTCAAAATCACATATAACATTGAGAAATTTGTACCAGTATATGCCACAAGTTAATTCTCATTTTTACCCATATCCCTACCCACTCCCCCCC
>PVIC010024723.1:0-25800 GCA_004025085.1 Thryonomys swinderianus
TTTTTTTTTTGAGACAGAGTCTCACTTTGTAGTTCAGGCTGGCCCTGAGCTCACTATGTAGCCCAGGCAAGTTCAAACTCAGCAATCCTCCTGCCTCTGCCTCCCTAGTGCTGTGATTACAGGCATGAGTCACCATGCCTGGCCATTTTCAAGTATTTAATAGTTCTCAAAATTTCAAAAGAAGTTTGTGTTTTGTGTTTGGGGCTTTTTAGCAAAACATACAATTGTTATTTTTCTTCCTCTTGGAGTAAAATTGTAAAATAGAGGAATTAATTCTCTCTATGAGATTCTGTCTAGCCAGTAGATCTGACATTGGGTAAAATTTGTAGTAACAAAACAACATGTTTAACATGCTGAAAAGGGACACACCTAGGACTAGGTAGACAATAGCATATGTATAACTGTACCAGCCCTAGCAAAGCAGGAAATGGGAAGGAGGTAAATTGTGTGTATGTTTTTGTCTCAAGTTTTTCATCTTAAGTGAAATATTTTATTTGCTAGTCAGCATAGAAATGGAGATTGCAATTCACTAAGGTTGACAGGTATCTGTCATACAATGTGCAATATGAGCAAATAGTAAATGAATGGCAATAACACATTAGTGTAAGAAAAACTTAGAAGAATATAATTCTTGGATTCATAGGAGTCTTGGGAAAAGCATCACTTTACATAATTTGTGAAATGTAGTATTTGATATAGTTTTATTAAAATAGTAAAAGATAAGTGATCCAGCTGCCTTTAACTTGGAAGATTCATGTTATTGTATTAACTAAAATTTTAGGGAGCTTAATGATCATTACTGTATAATATAAAGTGAATGATTTAAATATAATCCAGAAGTGAATTTAGTCAAAGGTTCTTAGAAAACAAGAGAAGCTTGAAAATGTGACGCTTACAGCTTCTTTTAGAAATATGGGAAGGTTAGATTTTTATGTTTCAGTGTTACTTTTCTATTTGTCTGGCATCAGGAATGGAACTCAGGACCTTGCATTTGCAGAGCAAGTGCAGCACTACCAAGCTAAATCCCCAGCCCTTCAAGGTTACCCCTAAAGACATAACAGTCGGACAATTTGCTTTGTCTTAGGAAGAAGGCATGAAATGTTGAATGCTCAAGGACAAGCAATACAAAATAGGGACCAAGAACATGATACCATGGGATAAAACCATGAAAGTTCAAACCCTGGCTTTCACTGTGTCACTTGTAGCAATAAGTTCTTTTTTTCTCTTTTTCTTTTACTTTTCTTTCTTTCCTTCTATTCTTCCTTCCTTCCTTTTTTTCCACTGTAGGGCATTAACACTCTCTCCCCCTCCAGCTTTGGGACTGAGGTGCTACATCCATAGTTCTTTTTAAAAAAAAAAAAAACTGAATTTATTGGTACATTTTTTATACATTATGATCACACTCATCTTTGAGAATTTGTACCTGTACATGATGTATCTTGATTCTTTTTTTTTTTTTTGAAACAGGGTCTCACTTTGCAGTTCAGGCTGGCCCTGAGCTCACTGTGTAGCCCAGGCAAGCCTCGAACTCAGAAATCCTCCTGTCTCTGCCTCCCAAGTGCTGGGATTACAGGCATGAGCCACCACACCCAGCACTTGATTCTTTTTCTTGAGTTTTTTATTGGTACGATTTATATACATCTCACAATCACATATACCATTGGGGAATTTGTACCACTATATGACACGTTAATTCTCATTTTTACCCATATCCTTACCCACCCACACCTCCCCACCCCCTTTATATATACTCTTTTATTTTCTTTCTGAATCATATTTATTCCTTCCCCTCATTACATTCCCCACCAAATTTCCTATGGAAATTTCCCACTCTATAAAAGTTGTCATATATCTTGATTCTTATTTTTTCCCATTCCCCTTCCCACCCTTGAGCCCCTCCACCCCCATATGCATAAGTTTTGTTTCCAGTTTTTCCGTTTTTACCTTCAAATTCTTTCTCTTCTTTGCCCCTCCTCCAGTTCCCCTTCCTCTCTGAAGATTTTCTTGCTGTTTCACAATACCTATCATACATTCTGGACCTCATTTACACTTTTTATCTTTTACTTTAAATCAGGGGCTCACCGAGTCCTGAGTTACACAGTTGGGCTGGAATGAGAGCCTCGGTGCCCCAGAATTCTGGGATTATAGGACTGGGGTATGACAGCAAGTTCAGCAGTAAATTCTCAAATGTTTGTTTACCAAGGACTATCAGTTTTTTTGAAGGATAGGTTTTCTAGGTACCTAGAAAAGCTTTAGTACTCAAATTTCTCTTTGTAGCATTTTAAATTTATCATTCTAATGCCTTATGATTTCATGTTTTATTGACATGTCTGTCATTAATTGTGTTGTTCTCTCCATGAGATGAACTGACTTTTTTTCACTGCTTTTAAATTTTTCTTTGTCTTTCAGAGTTTGATTATAATGTGCTTTGGTGTTGTCCTTGTGATTATCTTACTTGGAGTTCATTGAGTTTCTTGCATATGTAAATGTTTTTAAATAAAATTTAGAAAGTTTTGACTTTTTTTGCAAATTTTGTTTTTTGCTTTTGTTTGTTTAATCTTGTTGAAGAATTCCTGTTTCACGTAAATTTGTGTGTGGAATTGTTTACCATACTTTCATTTTATTTTGTCTTTTATCTTTGTATTCTTCAGGTTGGATCATCTTTACAATTCACATCAACATACTCTCACTTTAACACATTCTTTCATTAACATATTCGTTCATTCTCATATTAATATATTTTCTTCTAGTTCAAATCTTTTTTATCTCAGTGATAAATTTTGTTACACTTTAAAATTTCAGAATTTCATTTGGGTCTTTGAAAATATTTTTTATTCTTTTCTTGATAGTCCTTATTTGATGAATCTTTATGTTCATATTTTATTTGAATTCCATCATGATTACCTTTAGTTCTCAGAACATGATTATAAAATTGCCATTAAACTTTTGTGTTCTAATATTTAGGACATCTCAGAGATAGTACTTTACTTCCCTGTAAATGAATGATGTTTTCTATATATTCATATTTTATTAACTATGTTGAAAACTGAATATATTTCATAATATATTATGGAAGTTCTGGATTTTGCTCTTTGGGTTGTTGGCGGCCTACAATTTGCTTTTTTGACTTGTCTGGAGTAATTCTGTCTAGGTCTCCTCATTCTTTTCTTGTCTTTGTTTATAAGCTTCATCTCCTAAGGGTTTCCCATTGGTCAGAACATATTAATAACAATTATCAGTTAGAAGCTGTGTTTAAATATTTTGGGTAAGTCTTCTACACTTTTCTGATAAACATGTGTGGGTCAGAGAATTTATTCAAAATCTGGACAGTTTACAATATTTTCTGGTTTTGTTTTCTCTATACAAATTCTTATTCCAAACTATTCTTATTCCAAAACAAAGTAAGGATTTCTTTAGATTGTTCTGAGCGTAGCCCTAGCCACGTGCACTGTTGCTTTGTGACATCACTGGGATATGTGAGAACTCACTTATGCCCATGCAACTGTTTCATGTCCAGACTTTTCCTGATAAATTTCTTTTGATCCTCCACTCTGTTGGCTGGTTTACCAATATCACAATTCCAGATTAGCTGGGATCTTGCTCTCCAAAGATGGTTGTCTAATATATTGACCATATGATTTAGATCTAAAAAAAAAGTCTCCCCAAATTTTCACCTGTGCAGAAAGTAACACAGTCAAGGGCACTAAAGCCAAATGTTCTGTTAGGCAGTGAGGCCTAGTTGGAGGTTGATGTATTCTTGTCCCCAGCTCCTCCCTTCTCTCTGCTTCCTGGTGCCACACATTGGAAATCTGTTCCTCCATCATGTCTCTGTGCCATCCTACTTCTGTCTTGAAACCAGCTGACCACAGACTTAAACCATGAGTTAAAATAAACCCCTTCTCTTCAAGTTGTGTGGCACCCTGTGACTAAGACAATTGCCATTGTCTTCTGCAGCTCTTCGAGGCATGGGTTTTGCCATGCTTTTCCCTAATTTAATCCATCCTTCTCTAACACCTAGTAGTTGTTTGCTCGGTCCTAATAGAATTACCACTCTAAGAAGCGTAGGTGGGGATAAGAATGTTTTTAGCCAAGACTTCCACAAGTGTGGTTTTCCCTAAACTTTCTTCAAAAGTTATTGAACTCACTGAACAGTTTTTATAGTCCGGGTGAATGGTTTTCCTGAATTAAGAGACTCCTGCAGAGGTGACTATATTGAGGACTCTGTACTCAGCAGGGGAGTAGCCCATGGTATTCACAGCTCAATAGGGGCCCGGTGGGAGGAGTTGGGTCACTGGTGATGGATCTTTGGAAGCGAATCTCTCACTGGGGTTTCCCCCTCTGCTTCCTGTGTGCTGTGATGTTTCTGCTTTGGGCTCAGCTGGTGACAAACCATCTCTGAAGCTGTGAGCTCAGTCAAACCTTTTCCTTGACTTGTGGGTGTGGGCATTCTCTCCCAGCAATGGGAAAGCTGGGACTGACCAACACACACCAGAAGATGTGTCCAATGACATGCAAATACTGGACCATTTCATAGAAAGTATACACGCATCTGTCTGTTTTGGTATTTACCAGAAGGTCCTGGAACCAGTTGCCCAAGGGTACGGAAATACAAGTGTGCATGATTATTCAGCTTTCTGGAAATTAAAAGGCTTGTTCTGAAGAATATACCAGAGAGCACATAGAACCTGGGAAATATTTCCAAATCATGTATCTGCTGAAGTACTCAAACTGTTGTTGTTTTTAGTTTTTTGAGATAGGGTCTCACTTTGTAGTTCAGGATGACCCTGAGCTCACTCTGTAGCCCAGGCAAGCCTCGAACTCACAGCAATCCTCCTGCCTCTGCCTCCCTAGTGCTGGGATTACAGGCGTGAGCCACCACACCCAGTACTGTGGTATGTAGTAGATTGCTGGTGGGCCTGAGTCATCATGCCCATTATTGTTGTGTGTGGTTACCAGGGATCAAACTTGGGACCTTGTGCTTTTCAGGCAGATGCTGGAAGCACTGAGCTGAATCCCTCCTACGGAATTCAATTGTTTTAAAAACACTCAAAAGCCAATATCAAGATATCAAAGAATTCACCAGAAAAGACGGGGAGCAGAGTTTATCAGAGTTAATCAGAGAAGATGCACACACTTCAATGATAGGACGCTCAACTTTATGCATTATAGAAAATCCTAGTTAAAACCACAATGAGATACTGTAACACACTCACTGGAAAGGCTAATTTTTTATTAGTTTGTGTTGGGAGTACATAATGAACACATTACATGAATTGTGGATCATTGGTATGGAGATATAATACATCTTTTGATGTTGTTTTGTTTTGCTACCATAGATCTAACTCAGGAACTTGTTCTTATGAGATGGGTGTGGTGCCAGATAGTATGCATTTTAATTCTCTTAACATTCCTTTGCCCCCTTCCCTTTCCTTTCTCTCCACACCTAACATCTTTTGGTCTCCTTCGCATTTACAAAAGATCTATCTCCCTGTGGAAAGACTAAATTTTAGAAGAACAATAGCAGAGACTGTTAGCAATAATGTGTTGGAACTGAAAATTTCATTCACTGCTGGTGAGAATGTAAAATGATAAAGGCACTTTGGCAAAACAGTTTGGCAGTTTTTCTTTTTTCTTTTCTCTTTTCTTTTTGCATGAGCTTTTATCTTTTTATTGTTAACTACTGAATATTTTCCAAAAGTAAACAGGTACCTGGAAGTTAATTTTACAACACAAAATTATGCTAAAGGTAAAAAACCTATTGGTATTTACCAAATATTCATTAGTATATTTTACATTGCTATATGAACGTGTCCTCTCAACTGCTAATGATAAAAGTAATAATTGGTTAATCACTATGAAAATTCATATTTGAAATGGTTCTTCCTGTTTAGAAAAATTCACAGCTTTAGAAATGGATTAAAAAAATGGATTTAACACTTTAATCCTAATCTACAAATAGATTGTAAATAGCAAATATAACTGGTAATTTTTATTCTGGTGCCTGGGATGGAATTTGGGTCCATGTGCTTGCAACGTGGGCGTGGTGCTGCTGAGCTAAATGCCCGGCCTGACCACCAGTTTTCAACACTGTAACAAGCTGATGTGGCAGTGGTAGCATACAGAATTCAAATGAGGAAAATTAATAACAATGCAATGGAAAGGATAATTTATTTTCAACATTTCTATTATATGACATAGGTATTCTAACTGATGAATTCACCTAAGAAAAAGGGTGTGTCTGTAAAACTTTTCCATATGTGTTCTTAGAAGATTGAGTTACAGTACAAAACCTGGAAAAACCTATATGTTCATTATCAGCACATGAATAAACAGTTTGTAGTGCATCCACACAATGCAATTCTGCTCATTAGTGAAAGGAGTGAACAATTGAATATATGTGTGTGTATATATATATGTATATATATACATATATTCAATTGCTATATGAATGTGTGCTCATATATATATAGTATATATATCCATATATATACTATATATATTCCAAGAATAAAATATTATATCTGAATTATTATTTAATGTATTTAAAATTTTAGAAAAGTCAAAGTAATCTTCCACGGTTGAAAGCAGAGAAGTGACAGCTACTTAAGTGCTTGTGAAAGATCACAAAGTGTTTTGTTGATGACAGAAAATTAAAATTAAAAAGGACAATGAGACATTACTTTGAACCTAATGAAATGACAAAAGCAAAAAAAAAAAAAGATGAACCAAATGAAGTACAGTAGCAGTAAGAGCATGTAGTAATTTAGACTCTCTTCCTTTCCTAGTGGGAGGGCACAATGGAATGGTCACTTTGGAAAATGGTTTTGCAACTTCTTATAAATTAGATGTAAGCCTACTTCTAATCCACGATCCAGTAATTTCACTCTTGAAATTTGGCTATTTGTAAAACTGACAGGAAAACTTGTCCCCACTGAGACTTTCACAATCATGTTTCTAGTAGCTGTATTCTATCAGGACCCAACTGTAAATAATACAGATGTTCTTTAACAGGAGATTTAATAAACAACTCAAGGTGCCTTCACACAATGAAATAATTTCAGTGAAATACAAGGAACCAAGTTAATGATGCATGCAATGATAAGGGCAAATCTCTAAAACAGGATGCTGAGCAAACTAAACCAGGTATAAAATATTATACCTTGTTAAAGTTATATAATTATCTTTGTACGAAGTTCAAGCCAGGCAAAACTAATCAACCATGACAGAAACTGAAATTCTTTCTACAGGGCAAACATTGCTCCTGTGAGGACCAAGGAGACATTTTAGAGTAAGAGAGATGTTCTGTAAGTTTATTGAGGTGGAGTACATGGGCATAAATATCTAGTAAGTTCATCAATTGAACACTTTGAGTCTCTATTTCTAAATAATGTATATGTTATATCTAAAATTTTAAAACATATGGATTATGATAATGTTTAATACTTTTATCAAGTTTATCCTGCCTGATGCTGACCCTGATCATCCCTAACCCTCGCTCTCACTGATTTTACCACTTGGCTGAATTACACTGCCTTGAATTTGTATATTTCTTTTGAAGTTTAAAACAAACTACTGGCTACTAAAAACCAGAACTCTGTTCAGTGCTTAGTTATCTAGTCTTCAGTATCTAGCACTGGGCCTACCTGACAGGTTGTCTAGGGAAATGCACCATGTCAATATCGGGGGTGCTCCTGGCTCCACTGTTCTCTATGACCTGTATTGGACCCATCTAGTGAATGTAGGGTTGGAGCTGTCAGCCACCCACAAATCCCTTTTCTACATCCAACATCACACACTGGCTTTTCTCACTGTTTCAAGAGAGTAAAGCAATTTTCATATTTCAGTAACTAGCACTGTTCCTAAGTGTGTTGTAGTCACGTTTTCTTCTTCAATGGATAATCAGAAGCTTTAGAGAGGCACTTGGAAAAATTTTCTACCGAGGACAGAATTTTGGAAAGATCCAATACAGTGATATTTATTAGAAAACCTGACTAGTCCTTTCGGGAGGAAGGACAAGATAAACTGAACATTCACTCTACAGAAAGAAAAGAAAAATCGAAGATATTGTTTATGTGACCTTTTCCGCAACATAAAGAACATTGTCATGATGGAAAACTTTCAATGCATGATAAAGATTTAATGGAATGTTTCAGTCATAGTGGACTCATAAATTTGCTAAGTTTTGGATATTACATTAAATTCTCTTGAATGGATATCATCAAGTAACGAGAAGATCTGACTAAGAAGTCTCAGTAGTAATGGTGATCACTATAAATGCAATTACTGAATGTTTTCTATTGCCCAGGAAGACGATTCATGCCTCACATACATTCATTTAGTTATTACAGCAGCCACAAGGTGCTTATCATACTATCCATATTTTAGTAAGCAAATGAAATGGAAATTTACATAGTTCGTAAGAGGAAGGAGGATTCAAACCAAGTCTTCTCAGCTTTCTAACACTTTTCTTAACCAGCACATAAATTTTCCCCTCACTTTTTAATCAACTTTGTAAACAAGATTCTCAAATATTACTGTGTGCTGGAGGCACAGTTCTTCATGCTTGATACAGATGTAAGAAGAAGATGTAACTACAAACATCATGAGTGACAAGAGTTAGACAGGTAGATATGTTTCTAGCAGCATGGAAATGACCTCAGAAGTCTTAGAGATGACCTATATGTTCATCCAAAGCTGAATGGATAAAGAAAAAATGCAAGTATTAGCCATAAAGAAAGATGAATTTGAGTCACTTGATAGGAAAGTAGATGAATCTCAAGACCATAATGCTTAGTGAGATGAACCAAACACAGAGGCTTAAATATCATATGGTTTCTCTTATATGAAAAATCCAAAGTATAAATAATTCAAAGAGCAAAATAAAAGATAATAGGAAAGAAAGAGATAGGCATTTTGCAAATATGAAGAGGACCTGGACTTGGAGGGACAATGAAGGAGAGGAGGGAAGGGGGCAGTAAGGAGGACTGAGATGGCTGTTTGCATGTACTAACTCCTCACAGTGAACATATTCTATCTCTATTGCACACATGTACTAAATAATTACAGAATTATTTTCATATTATGAAGATTATAATTTACTTTAAATTAATTGAATACTCTTTGGCAAAAAAAAAACAGAAAAGGCTTAACCAAAAATTTTTAATTCACACAAAATTTGGAAAGTAATGTGAATGCATATGTTAATAATCTAGTGAGATGAAAATTGTGAGTAACAAAATTATTCCCCAATATATCACAGGATAGTGTTTTGCTCCTAAAGACATGTCTCAACACAGTGATATAACATTTCCTCCAGGGCTTCTCCTCTTCTGTGTTCCACAAAAGGCACTTTTGTTGTTACAAAGCTACGTCACCTCACATTGGACCTCAAGTGCATACATTTTCTTACAAGTGGCTCAAGTTTATCCTTCTTTGTGGAAAAGCAGTACTGTATTGTATAGGGGTACCACATTTTCTTCAGCCATTCATTTATGGGTGGGTATATGGGCTGCTTCCAAGATTAGGCTTTTACAAATTATGTACTGTACAAATAGGTATCTGTGTGTCACTGTAATATGTTTAACTTTCAGGGTAAAGATACCCAGAAGGTGAATAGCTGGGTTAAACTGAATTTCTATTTTTAGTGCTCTCAGAATCAGACACACAAGCATAAATATCCCATGCTTTCTCTTACAGTGGAAACCCAGAATATAAAGAGCAAAATGAAGGTGATAATAGGAAATAGGAAGATAGATCTTTTGCAACAGGGAAGAGGGCCAAGAGGTGGAGGAGGGGAGAAGAGGATGAGGAAAGGATAAGATGCTGCATGTTATGAAAAGGCACCAAATCTGCCGGATGCTCACATGATGGGAGGTCGGTGGGGTGCCCGGGCACGTCCTCGAAGGGCAAGATGGCCAGAGACAGATTCTCCATCTCTTTTTTTAAAAACAGTTCTAGTTTTCCCTTCTTCCATTTTTATACCCACTTCAATCTAAACATTGCTCTGAATTCCATATTTGACATTCTTTCTGTGATTTCTCATTGTACCCAGGTATCTTCTAATTTATTTCTTCTATTTTAATTTAAACTAAAGTGTGTTTGGGGATTTTAAAACTCGAATTATATTTACCCAAGATTCATTTGTACTGAAAACTTTAATTTTTAGTATTTTATAATAGTCTATTGTATAATGTATACCATTTTTTTCTGGAATTGGAGTTATTTCTAAATTTCTGCTATTGTTAATAGCACTGTTATAAATATCTATGTATCTTTTGAGGTGCATATGGTGTATCTTTTCTTGGTTTTATATTTAGGAGTGAAATTTCTGCATCACAAGGCACAAAATGTTCAGGTTTAGGAAAAAAAATCTCAAACAGATTTTCTAATGCTCCAATTTCCACTACTTTAAGTACAATGTAAGAGACTCTGGCCACACATCACTTTTAATATTTGACATTATCTAATTTATTTGTATTTTTCAAACAAGTGAATATATATCTGTGATTATTTGCGTTTTCATGATCATTGACAATTTTGAGTATTTTATTTACTTAATATAATAAATGGTTCTTATTGAAATTACCATTTATAACTTGCTATTCTCTGTTTAATTTTTACTTTGCTGGTCCTATTGATGTGTAAGATCAATCTTTCTTTCTTTCTTTCTTTCTTTCTTTCTTTCTTTCTTTCTTTCTTTCTTTCTTTCTTTCTTTCTTTTTTGAGACAGGGTCTCGCTTTGTAGTTCATGCTGGCTCTGAGCTCACTATGTAGCTCAGGCAAGCCTCAAACTCAGCAATCCTCCTGTCTCTGCCTCAGAGTGCTGGGATTACAGGTGTGAGCCACCACGCCCGGCACTGTGGTATGTGGTATTGATTGCTGGTGGGCGTGAGTCTCCACACCCAGCATTGTATATGGTTACCGGGATAGAACTCAGCCTTGCGCTTGCGAGGCAGGCGCCAGAACCACTGAGCTAAATAAATCTCCAGCCCCCATTTTTTCATTTTTATGAATTCTTAAAATGAGAGAATTTATATTTGAAGAGAGTCTTTAATTAAAAATGAATCATATATGTCAGTTGTCCCTGATCTTCCATTTTGATGGTTAACTAAGATTATTATTTTTAATATAGTCCAGTTTACCAATCTTTTTTTGTACAATCAATGTTTAAGAAATTTTTCTTACTCTAAGTTTTAAAAGATTTTGCCTCTATTTTCTAGTGAGAAGTTTCAGAAGTTCCTAGTGAGATGGGAACCTAAGAGTATATTTATGGATGTGGATAACCACATTTCTTAATCTTTACTTATTAAATAATTCTACCTATACAAGGAAGTTTGGCATGCTGCCTTTGTAATATAATAATGTTCCATAAGTGTTTGGATATGTTCTGGCACCTTTATTTGTTGCGTATGTCCTATGTTCTTTCTCAGACTTTATACCATAGTATTGTAAAAATTCAGAGTATCTCATAGGAAAAGCCACCTACATTACTACCCATCCTGTCCTTATTCAAATGAGCCCCACCTATTTATCAGCCTTTTGCTATTTCATATAAATTTTAACAATCTTCAAGATGTTCTATTAAATACTATAGTGATTTTATTAGATTTGTATTAAATATATATATCCTCTTGAGGAAATTATTATTTTTACAATAAATTTTACTTTTTAAAATTATGATATACTTCTGCTATTTTAGTTTTCTGCTATTTACAGTTTTCCTAAAGAGACTTTGTCTACTTTCTGATTTATTTTTACTTGTAAATTATATTTACATGACTGCAAATGGTTTCTTTTCTTGGGTTGTCTTCCAACCATTTGTTTCTGTTGGATATTAGTGATTCCTTTGCTAGATTTGTGAAGTCTTTCTGATATTTTAATATGTGATAAAAGGTTTTTCTTTGTAAAGGTCCAAATATTTTTTTGCTTTCTTATCATTCTTTCTAACTTCTTTGGCTACCTAAGACTCCAATTAAGCGTGCGGGTCAGATTAACAGTCATTCTGGATCTTAATGGTATTTTTATGAGAAAGCTTCCTTTTTTACCTTGATATAATATTTGCTCTAGATACAGATGGAAATTCTTTGTGAAGACTTAAAAGTTCTCATCGATTTCTAATTTGGTCAATATTTATTTTTGTGTTGCAATTTTATCTTGAGTTTTATCAAACACCTTCTGAGCTTCAATGATGCCAATCACCCATGCTCTGGGAGAAGGAAATGTTCATGACAGCTCAGGGTGGCTCTCTGTATTCAGCTGTCCAGAGACTCGGCTCTGTGGCCTGTGATCGTGGCTCCGTTCTCTGAACCACTGAGAAGTGGCCCATACCTAAATTTGCGTAGCTGCCTCAGTCAAAATACAAAAAGCCTTTATTTAAAAAATTATATTCTTTTCAATTCAAGATGACACAAGCCCTTTAAAACTCAGTCGGCCTCCTGCAGAGTACAACATTCTCCACATCATCAGACAAAAGCAACAACTCCCACATCTCCAATCCAGGCCTGTTGGTGCATTGAAGAAAAAATTCGGAACTTGCCCACGGGACCCTTAAATGGCATAAACATGCGCTCTTCTGGCAGGTGGGTCCCACAGGTGGTCTGTTCACATTTCTGCATAATCTGGCCAAAGGAATTTACAGTTTCACCAATGAGAGGGTATGATTTGAGGTAGATTTTGGAATAAAAGCCCTTTACAGTCCTGAATTTAATAGATTAAACCAGTTTCAGATGTTAAATGCACAAGAGGCATGAAAAGCTGGTTCTCAGGAAAATAAATTATTTTAATAACAAGGATTACTATGTAAAATTAAAGAAAAATTAAACATTTGGTTTCATCTTAAAAACTGAATAATTACAACATATTCATTGAAGACCAGTTAATTTTTCTCTTTTCAAATGTAGAACTCTTTGGGTGGGAAGACAAAGAACATTATGTTCAACTCCTGAAGCATAAACTATTTTTAAGAGCCAGACAAGTATCTTCATTCTTCCTTTCTTAACTAATTCCAAAACAATCACTTAATAAACCTGTATGTTATGATCAATTTCATATGGAGACAATTATAGTATTTCTGTTATATTTTTCCATGACAAAACACTATTAGAGCAGCTAAATGAGAGAACTGAATTTCATGGAAATAAATGAGAAGAAATAGGCATTAAGCCACTGAACTTGATTAATTATAATGAGCCCTTTTAATTATCATAGTAATCAGTGATACATTTTAAAATTCAACTTATAGGTTTTAAAACTAAAAGAAAAATCAATATTCATTTAGGCCCATAGAAAGATTGTTTCTAGATAAAATACTTAAGGAAAAGACTCACAAATCTATTTAAATGAAAAGGTCAGTAACAGAAATTTAAAGTAAATCAAAGACCAACCACGGCTGTTTTGTTATCTTCAAATAAAATGCAATCTCTGGAAATTGTGAGCTTATGATTAGTACAGTTTATGTGAACTGTTTTTATTTCCCTACCAAATGTCTGCAGAAAAATGAAGTACTCAAGTTTTCCTTTCACAATCCACTGGGTAAGAAAAGACAAACATTACAAAACATTTTCAAGAAAAAAATTCATTTATTCAACTTTTATTAGTAGAGCACTTACTGTATGGCTGCAAGTCACTGAACATGTGAGGGCCCTGTCTGGATGCCAGGCTTTTCTGAGAATAAATGACACTGAAGACTAATTCAGGGACCACACTGTGAGATTAACATAATTGTGAAATAATCCAGAGGTGTACAAGTTATATACCAAGCATTTTCAACTGGAAATATCATTCAGTAAAGTAAATGTCTTTTGGTGCTGGGTGTGGTGGCTCACACCTGTAATCCCAGCACTCAGGAAGCAGAGGCAGGAGGACTGCTGTGTGTTTGAGGCTCACCTGGGATAGTGAGTTCAGGGCCAGCCTGAACTACAAAGGAGACCCTGTCTCAATAAACTAAAAACAAAAAAGTAAATTTGTCCTTGAATTGCAAAAATCAAATGAGATACAGAAATTTACAATAAAGGTGAATGATGAATAACTTTTTACTAAGAATTAAGGATTAAATTCTATGACCTTTAATACTATGCCAAGATGCTTTATATCCTATATCATAAAGAATTTTGCTGTGTTTCTTGTTGATTATAAGGCCCAAAGACTGTCAGGAAACTAAAGATTAGTTGCTTTGGCTTATATTTTTAGTATGGCATTCATTATCATGTACATTTTGGAATTTCTCTGTACTAGAGGTAGGCAAATGTTTTCTGCAAAAGGCCAGATACTAAATGTTTTAGACTTTACAGGCCTTCTGTCTCTGTTACCAATTATTCAGCTCTGTCTTGCAGTGAAAACCAATCATAAGCTAAAAATAGTATCTTTGTTCTGTAGAACTTCATTACCAAGAGAGGAAGTGGCCTAACGGACAGTTGGTCGCCATTCTGTGCTATATACCATTGATATATTATCTTTATTATCATTATAAGATCATTATCTTTTTTACTTTATTTGACTAGCATTAACTCTGTTTATTCTCCTTTAGCAAATAAGAATGAAGCTCAAGTACAATTGATATTATAAAGCACAATACTTTAATAATTATATATTTTGATTCTGCATTTCCTACAACTTACTGATCACAGTATTTTCCAGAATGTCTTTTATTATTACTATGATTCCACACCTGTGGGGATTTATGCATTTTTGCCTGCAGGGCACGAGCAAAAAGCCTTGGGTTTTTAACAGTGAAACACACTGCAGCTGGACAGTACCTGCAGCTCTGACACACAAAACGGGACAAAGACAAAAAGTGGCAGAGCTCACCACGGGCATAGTTAGAAGCAGAGCCCCATAAAGTCATCGCCACTTGTAGACTGTCTTTCTATAATAGTATGGAGATTTTGATGATTTTCTTAATCTTTCTCCTTTACAATTCTATCCATGGTCCACTTCAATTCTCAGTAGAATTTGTAAGTCCTTGAAGTAACTTGCATGAACTTTTTTGCTTTATTTTATGTACTTAGAAGTTGTGTGCTTCATCAAGACACATAAGGATAAAACTCTGAATCAGAAAAACATATCAACTCTTTTATATAAATGGAATAGTGAATATATTTCTTACCCCTTACGTGGTAAAATCTTGTGGATGATTACAAAGACTGAGGACAACAAAAAGGACTTTTTAACTCCTGAGGAGGGTTTTTGTTTACAGAGTTGTTTTTTTTTTTATGTTGCTGTGCCTTTAGAATCCTTACTGCATGGTTTAAAATACATTTTGTGAAACATTAGATGAAAAGTATTTCCATATTCCTACAAATTTGAGAATTTATACATTTTATACATAGATAATTATACGTTGGTATTTATAGTAAACTTTATAAACATATGCATAGTAACTGTCTCAAAGGAATTTGGTTTATTAGGTTTCTGTTTCCTTTGTTTTGTCATCCGTTCTTGTCAAGTTCTTGTCTGAAAACTAGTTGTGGTACACACCTGTCATCCGGCACTCAAGGGGCTGACACAGAGGGTCACCTTGAATTTGAGGGCAGCCTAGGCTATGTAGTGAATTCAAGGGCAGCCTGAATGTACAGAGGGACCTTGGCTCAAAAGAATAACAAACAAAATGATACAAAACCAAACCAAACCCCATGCAGAAAGCTGTGACTATTAGGTTTTGATCTCTGTAAGGCCACTGCCTCCAGTAGGTAGTGAAAATATTTTCCTTTTGTTTTTTCTGTAGTTTAATTTTATAAGCCATGTTGTGATTTGATTAGTAAAGATTTCTTTCTTGCATAGAAAATAAAATCTAAACTAAAATTTTGAAATCTAGTAATGTTTCACATACCTCTGCATGAACATTTTGATGAAAAATGAAGATGCCTAAGATACCACAGAAACTAGTACCTCTGTTTTCTGGACATCTCTGCTCATATGGACAGAATAATTTAGGAGAGTCATTATCATATAATGACAGCATCTCTGTTGTTTTTTAAAGACTTTTTAAAACAAAACCCAATTTGGGCCAGGGATTTAGCTCAATGGTTCCGGCACCTGCCTTGCAAGCACAAGGTCCTCAATTAAATCCCCAGTAACCACATAGAACAATACTGGGCATGGTAAATCACACTCACCAGCGATCAGTACCAAACCCCACAGTGCCGGGCATGGTGGCTCACGCCTGTCATCCCAGCACTCGGGAGGCAGACAGGAGGATTGCTGAGTTCCAGGCTTGCCTGGGCTACATAGTAAGCTCAGGGCCAGCCTGAACTACAAAGCGAAACCTTGTCTCAAAAAAAAAAAAATGAAGAGTGGATTGTTTCTACAGAGTGACCCATAACATCCCAGACCTATTAGAGACAATGGGACAACCAACTAGTGGTGGTGAGATGAGATGAATTATCTTTTATAAGATTATCTCCCTTGTTCACAATCAGTATTTAAGATATACAGAGAAGAAAAAGTGAATATCGCAATTTGAAGAAAATAGCTATTTTCTCTGATGCAATGTTATGTTAGAATCTGCAGCTAAAGCAAGATAGATACTCCTGCTTTCCTTCATTGTTCTGATATAAGTTATTATACCTCAAGTATCTTTAGAGCTGGTGATATCTACTCTTATTCTGTGCAAAAACCTATCTCACTGTGATCTTTGTTCTAATTTTAAAATTACTTTGTTTTTCCTCACTATACCTGGTATATATAGAAGAATGACTGACAAAAATCAACTATATATAAAATGTACCAATAAAGAATTCAGTTTAAAAAATCAACAAGAGAACTCAGTTTGTGAGAACCAACTGACTTCTCAATGGATCTCTTACAGTGACTTTCCTTTAATGAGAGAAAAGCTAAATATTAACACATCATATTCAAAGGTGAAATTATGTTTCAATTAGAGCACCAAGACTAACCCCACTTAAATACTAGTTTTCCCGTGATATATTTGAAGAACACATGCACAGACTTCTCCATGTACTGTGGCCTGTCATCCGTCCACAGTTAGCATCTCCTAACCTCAGTGCCTTTTGGGTATTAGAAATATAATGAGAAATAGAATAATTTGTTTTTAGAGACTTCACAGTAATGATAGGTAACAGAGTCCAACTTTGGGAAACTTATAAAACATCATAGAAAATTATCAGAAATAACAGAAAAGAAGCACAAAGCCTATATACATAGATTTTATGTATACATAATATATATAATATATATAATTTTATGTATACATTATATATATATATATGATCTTATTTCGCCGGGTGTGGTGGCTCAAGCCTGTGATCCCAGCACTCGGGAGGCAGAGGCAGGAGGATTGCTGAGTTCGAGGCTTGCCTGGGCTACATAGAGAGCTCAAGGCCAGCCTAAATACAAAGCGAGACCCTGTCTCAAAAAAAAAAAAATCCTATTTCTACCAGACAAAAAATAACGAAACAATGGAAATAATGGAAAATAAGGAAATTGTGGTTTATGTGACTTTATTAAGTTAAAAGGAAGAGTAATAAGATCTCATAAAGTAATACATTTTGAAATGACAAAATTAAAGTCTAGAGAACTTAAGTTGTAGGTACTTAGAAATTTCACAAATATGATTTTTTTCAATTTGAATCTTTATTGGTATGTTATTTATGCACATCATGATTATGCTCAACATTGAGAACTTGTACCACTATATGATTATGATTTAATTGTCATTTTTCCCCTTCTCCTACCCATGCTACAATACTCTGCCCCTATATGCACAAGCTTTGTTTCCTTTTATTTACCATCAAATTTTATTTCCTTTCCTTCATTTACTTACCCCTAAATTCCATTTCCCTTTGAAAATCTTTTTCATAATACCTATCATGCATTCTAGAACTCATTTACATCTTCATTTTCTCATACCAAAGAAAAGATACATTATTTACACATCTGTGACCTATATATTTTACTTATGAGTATGCCCATTTGAGGTACATCCATTTGACTATAAATGACTCAAAATTATCATTTTTATGGCCAAGTAATACTCCATTTTTATGTTTAAAAGAAAAAAACTACATCTTCCTTATCCAGTCTAGAGTTGATGGGCATTTAGATTGTATCCAAGATTTAGTTATCATGAACTGAGATGCTATAAACATGGGTTCATATGTGTTGCTGTGATAGGAATCATGCAATTCTTTCATGTATATCCACAGCAGAGGAATAGCAGGGTCAAATGGGCCCTCTAATCTTAGTTTTCTGAGGAATCTCTACACAGATCTCCAGAGTGGTTGTACCAGTCTACATTTCCACCAACAGTGGAGAAGGGTTCTTTTTTCTCCAGAGCCTTGCCAGCATTTGTTGTCGGCTAATTTTGAAATAGCAATTATTCTTTGTGAAGTGAGATGAAATCTGTGTTGTTTTCATCTGCATCTCTCGAATGACCAGCGATGTTGAACATTTTTTCATATATTTCTTAGTTGCTTTTACACCTTCCTCTGAAAAGTGTCTGTTCATTCCAGATGCCCATTTTTGAATTGGGTTTTAAATTTGGGGGGAGTGATTTTTCTAAGCTCTTTATATATTCTAGATAGTAGCCCTTTGAGGAACAGCCAATAAAAATTTTTTCCCATAGTTGGTTGCCATTTCAATCTGCCAGTTGTATCTTTTGCTGTGCAGAACCCTTTTAATAGGATGAGACCCCATTTGTTGATTTCCCCTGCTAGTTCTCATGCTGTAGAGGTTTTGTTCATAAAGTCTTTCCCTAAGCCATGTCTCCAAGAGAACTACCTAACCTGTTTCACAGCAAGTTTAGAGTTTCTGTTTTAATATCTCTTTTTGTCACTTCCTTTTCCACATTCTCCAAGGTAAGTTTCTGCACCTTAATTTCATGACTTCTTCTGCCATTCAAAACACTGGGTCTTTGATACCACTTGGTGCTTTTCACTCTGGAAAAGGGCTTTAGACAATACTTGACATGACTTTTTCCATATAAAAGAATCAGTGGGCTCAGACACCCGGATTGCATGAGTCCCCAGACTGTCCTAGACTCGACCTTTCCACAACCACAGAGACAATCTACCTGCACCACTGAGGTGAGGTAAACTGTTTTAAACAATAATGTTCATGTGAAGCCATAGGCACCCAAACATTATCACATGATAATTTAATATCTGAAAATAAAGAAGAGGGGGATACTGGGAGTAAAGAGACTCTAGGACTTGAGGTCTAGCTTATATTTTAGGATTATGTTTTCATCACTTCTAAGAAGTAAGGTAAAAGTAACAAAATTAGAATGGATAACTATAGCCTACAATATATTATAAAAATCAAATGGTAGGAAGCTTTTAGTGTTGTGGGGAGGTGAAAAACTATAATATTCGTCTTTGTAACAAAAAATCAGGCACAATGGAATGAGTTTATGAACACTGCTGGTGTCTGCCTCTCTGAGTACATTCCACATAAAAAGTCTAGCTAGCTAGAATCATATTTCTGTTATTGTTCAGGATATTCACTATAGTAATATTCTAAGAACATAAGTTGCAGAAGTTATCAACTCAGAGTTTTATCTTAATTTAAACTGAGAATTCAGCAAATATTCTATTCTGTTGGAAAAAGTATCTATTTAAGACAAGCCTTGCTAACTAACACCAAACGAATTCAAATTGAATAAGAAAACATAGTAGTTTGTTGAGAGTGAGACTTTAGAATTATGTAATAAGGTGAAATTTTATTAAATTTTCAGTTACAGTTAAGAGAAAAAAGTAAAATTGTATACTGTATTGTGCTTAATAAGACATATTACAATTATTTTTTTAATGTAACTCTTTCAAACTTGCAGAAGAAATGCTTCTCTTGACAAGTAGCTTTGTCATAGCAATTCTCTTACCCGAACCTTTGGAAGTTCTCTGCTGAATGTTATTCTACTCAAAAATCCTCACACACCCAATTTTCTAAATCCATAACCACAAAGGAGGCTTCGCCTACCTTTATTTGACTCCTTAATGGTTTTTCACACCATTTAACACTCCTTGTTTCCTACAACCCTCTTCTTTCTAGATTTCTTACATCTTTCTTGGAGGTCTCCTCTACCTGGACTTACTTTTTATGTGATGTTGATCCTCAGCATCTCTGCTTTCTGCCTACTTTTGCTCTGAGAATTTTTTTTTAAATTGAGTTCATTATTGGTACATTTTATATACAGTTCACAATCACACTCAACACTGGGGAATTTGTACCAGTACATAACAGAAGCTAATTCTCATTTTTACCCATATCCTGTTTTTAGCTTTCATGGCCATAGTAAGGGTGATTCAGGAGTGAAGGAATTACTGCCATTTCCTTGTTATATGCTTCTGAAATAAAACTATTCATTTATCCCTTTCTAAATTGATTTATTGCCCAAATCCACCATATTGTGAATTGGAATAGAATCCATTTCCCAAGATAAAATCAGAAAAGAGGGAAAATCTCTACCAAGGTTTTGGGAAAGACCCCTGAGACAAATACACTTTCCCATAGTTTCTTTCACCTGGATGTAGCTCATAGCTTGACACGTCGTATTAAAGAACAGCAACTGGGTCCCGTGCACAATTGCCAGGCACTCTGGACCCTTCATATTAGTAGTTAAAAGGAAAGCAAAACTACTGTTTTTTTTCTTAGTTTATTTTACAGAAGCAAATCTAGATAAGTTTGTGATGTTGGCAGCCTGCTTTATACTATATATGTAAGGTAATATATTTCTGGTTCCTAGATTTGCTGCTTATACTTCAAACATATCAGCTTATTTTTGCCAATTTTTGTATTTGTGATTGATGTACAAAATTTCCTCAAAACAGGGTGGGTAGGGATATGGGTATAAGTGAGAATTAACTTGTGTCATATGCTGGTACAAATTCCCCAGTGTTATGTGTGATTGTGAGCTGGATATAAAATGTGCCAATAAAGAATTCAATTATAAAAATTTCCTCAAAACAAAAAACCTTTTAACTTTATTAAAAAATTCTACTACACTGAGAAGGTTTTAAAGGTTTTAAAGTAGTTATTCAGATAATCAATTTTAAACAATGGTAAGTCATTTAAAATTAATAAGTAAATAAATCTTTAACAATGTTTAGATATTTAAAACCAGTAAGCACAAATGCCATTATCTGAGTGGTAAATATTAAATTTTAGGCTAAACAAACTACAAATAGTACATTGGCAGGACTTTCTAGTGATTCATATCAAAGTAAAAATATGTTATTTTTATCAGCAGACCATAGAATTTAATCAGTGGAAACACATTGAAGTTTTTCCTGAAAAAGAAAAAAAAACGAAAAATTATTACCTGTAGAGGACAGTATTGTGTTTAGGGACTATCTCTTTCTTAAGCTTTAATTTTTCTCACTTGAATCTTGTATATGCCTATTTATCAAACAAAGTTATGGCAAGAATTAAATTTTTACAATAGGAAGCAAAGCTGCAGGAATAAGACCATTTTTAATTGGATTATTCTTATCTCTGTTAAGCTTTCTTCAAAACAATTTAAAAATACTGTTCGTCCATCCAGGGGATAAAATATGCCAGCAGAAATGGTAAGATGTATGCAGAAAAGGGGACAAACTGCTCTGTGCCTACGAATTGTCTTGCATCGTTATTTGTTTCCCATTATGTGTAAGGTGTTTCAAAGGAACCGAGGTGAGTCCTCTCTCCTCACAGCAAAACGACTTTTCGATCCGATAGACAATTAAGCTACTTTCCTCGAGAAGGTCACAGAGCATGTCAGTCGTGAGAACTGCAGGAGAACATTGTTGTACTCTTGGAATAAATGAAGAAAAGCAACCTGTGATATTAAACTGAGGTTTATTAAATTACAGGAGGAAACTAAGCACAATTGTAGAAATGGCAACGAACGATAGGCATGGCTCTCTGCTCGCCACTTACTTTTTATAATTCCGGTCCTTAGTCACAGTCTCAGTGCGGCGGTCATCACTGACGGCCCGTTCCATCGGCATCGGGGTCTGGAAACTCCTCGACGGGTGCGTGAGTCTGAATTTACCAGCGGGTCCCACGGGCAGAGGAAAGGAGGGCGGAGGCAGTGCCAGCACGCTTGGGTCTGGGCGGTGGTCACATCCACGCACTTGCTCGTGCGGTTTTCTCCACATAAAGGCCCCCCGGTTTCTGCTTGAACTCTCACTCTGTGAAGTTAGCTTTCTGAGGCACAGGATTAATTTCTCAAGCAATTTTCACAGGGTCTATTATTTCTCTTATTAAAACACATTACAGTTTTTGCTTACCTTTATATTTCTCCTTTGAGTTCATGGGTGGTGACAAATCATTTTATTCCTTTTTTTATATATGCCTAATACCTTGCCCTCGAGTCACTAAATTGTCATGTACTGACAGTGCTACTCTTTGATCTGAATAATGGAACATTTTATCTATTTAAACAAAATCTGAGATTCTTTTCAGTTGTTCAGTGTGTGAATCAAAGAAATTTATTGTTCAATATTCTTGTCAGTGGGTAATTGGTGCTCTAAATTGAATGAGGTTTCTATTGATATGATATTCTACCTGCCAAATTGTCATTTTAGAACATGGACAAAGAAAAACATGCCTAAAATTAGAATTCACAATTATAAAAACTTTGATCAATTGTTGAGCTCAATAAAGACTCAGAAACAAAAAGAATTGTTGTTTATAGAAGTAATAGCAACAGCTTGATAGTTCTTCTTTTAGACCACTCCATATTCATTAGCATAAGTTGGTCATTCATAGTAAAAAGATAAAAAGAAAAACACCAATTCTTGTGTTTATGTTGTACTATTTTATGTAAAACTGTCTTCAAATATTTCATACATTTCTGGGTAAAACCTTTCCTTATAAAGATGCTCTCAGTGGCCAAAAACCCACTGAAAATTTATCAAGAACCCTATCATTCCCTAAATATTTATTCATACTAATTATAATAATTAAAATTTCTGCATAAACACCATTCCTTTAAAAGTGTCCAATACACACATGCCTTTGTTGATTAGCTTTGTTGACTGAGCTATAGGGTTTCTGAAAGCAAATAATAAATTGCAAGTCATATTTCAAATCATGAAGATTTTGTAGGATCTGAGATCAAACATATTTTAATAAAAATAAAAAGGAGTAAATAAAATACCTGCTGAACAAAACTGAAAAATACAGCAACAAGATCCTGCATGCAAGTTGAAGTTTTTGACTTGGTTTCATCGGAGATAGATGCTTGACTGGCTTTTGAAGGATAACTGAGCTATTTAGTTGCAACAGAAAGGGAAGATGTAGGGACTGCCCACTAAAAGTGGATCTCAGTGTTCCTAAGAGGGAACACTAGTGGAGCCAAGATCAAAACATGTAGGCACCTGGTTCAAGTTGACATCCTACTGCATAGAACCAAATATTAGTCAATGGGACATGAGAGATAATAGTTTTGATTATAAATTTTAAAACGAAGGCAGCTTATTCATTACTATATCAAATACTCAGCCTTACGTAGTAAAGTGAAATCAAGAATCTGGCATACACGACAACCCTTAAAAAGGCTATTTAATTGTGACCTGAGATCCATGAATATTGTTTTTATGAAGTACACATGTGTGGAAAGCTGATGACATCTAGATCTTTTATGTGAGTAGTGGGCTGCACACTGCTAATCAGTAATAAGAACAGAATGGTAAAAGTGGCTCCATAAGTGATTAATTAGAGAAAAACAAATATAATTGGTTTCAAAGTACATACTTATTAATGCCTCATTTGCATTAACTTCAGTGGGACTTCACTTATTCCTGATCATACTATGTGCAGAAAAGAGAATCATTTAAATAAAATTTAGATGCCCTTTATATTTATAGCCATCTATATTTATATCTCTAAATATCTATTTTCCACATATTGCTCCTGGCTGTTAAATTCCCATTTTCTTATAATTTTTAACATTTAACTTATTGCAAAAATGTGCAATAAGTTAAATAAGAAATAAGTTAATAAGAAATCCTTTATTTTTCAGACAAATACCAACTTTCCCCACATCAATAAGTATTTCAGCACATACAAAATCCTGAAGTAAGAAACCTACGTGTTCCTTACATATATGTGGACAGGAAGCATTAAGATCTTGTTTCTCCTTAAGAGCTTCCTGGTGTACCTAAGATCAAGTTCATGTGCTTCCCACATTGTCTGATCCTTCCAACTCTCTTCCTGGTCTATCACTCAAACTTCATGACATAGCAGTGATTTTATGGTTCACTCTCAGCCTACATTTTTCTTCCATGGCTTCTATTTGTGATTCATGTCATTCTAGTTCTCACATCTAAATATTTAGCATGACTCCACTTCAACAATTCATACATATTTTTCTCTATTCCTTTTCATACTTTTGTACTGTGCACCACAATTTGTAGAGATTTTGATGGACTTTCTGTCTGTCTTACCTGTAATAGCAGGAAACATGTGGGCTCTGTTCACTATGTTTCCATGTCAGACTCATGTCTATCAAAACTAAGCCTATAACCTGTGCTTATTTTGAAATGTGTTAAAGAATATTACCTTTTTCACATTTTCATGAGAATAATAGCCAAGCTGTTTTCTGAGAAAATATTTGCTTTTATAATTTGAATTTGGTTAAATAATAGCACACTAGGAAGCTAAAAATTGAGCCTAGCATGGGCGACTAAGACATTTAGCAAGAATCTATCTCAAAATAAAACTTTAAAAGTAGTCTGATAGGGGACTGGAGATTTAGCTCAGTGGTTCAGCACCTGCCTCGCAATTGCAAGGTCCTCAGTTCGATCCCCAGTAACCACATACAATGTTGGGCGTGGTGACTCACGACCACCAGCAATGAATATCACATATCACAATGCCGGGCGTGGTGGCTCACGCCTGTAATCCCAGCACTTGGAAGGCAGAGACAGGAGGATTGCTGAGTTCGAGGCTTGCCTGGGTTACATAGTGAGCTCAGAGCCAGCCTGAACTACAAAATGAGACCCTGTCTCAAAAAAAAAAAAAAAAAAAAAAGTAGTCTAAGAGAGTGGCTCATTGCAAAGTTTCTCTCATCAGTACTGAAAAACACAACAGATCAACTCAATCACGTCTAACAGTAAGCTAGATTTTTCTCATGTATTTTTAACAAAATTTGCCCCTGAGTACTCAGATTAAATAGATATCCGAAATGACTATGATTTATAGATAGCTGGTCAGAACAAGAGTTAACTCAGACCTGAATAAAATTCTTGTTTTTCCTGAAATGTTCTGGTAATTAAGATAGAAGACTTCTAAAAACACAAATGGCCCCTAGATTGCATTTGGTTGCCTTATTTGCTGCATGCGTATGCTACCGGTGATCATTGTTATAACAACCATGAATCTATCAGTAAGCATAAAATGAAAATTCATTCCAATCAGTGTTATTTCTACTATTCTATCTCTTGGAAAAAGTACCTAAAAAAGGCTTCTGCTAGTAGTAATTTGAAAATAAACCATGCTAGATGAAGTATGAAATGTGATAAATTTTAACAATTATAATTTTTTTTCCTTTCTTCTGTAGAACATTACTGAACAACTTATTGTATTCCAATAAGACAAAGATGAGTTTATGATAGTCCAATTACATTATTGAAAACATGCATTTTGGATTTTAATGTTTGTATTTTGAAGTAGATCCTTGTTCTGGGACAAACCTAACTGATTTTTCTACTTGCTATAAACCAGAAGTTTCAAGAGACCAGCAGATATGAAATAGCTAAATAATCTTTATATTCCCTGTTATTTCCTATAAAAAGATGGTATAAGCCACAGTCAGCTCTTCCTCATGGTGCTGTGTATCGACCTGCAAATGGCAAACTTGAT
>PVIC010024724.1:0-25820 GCA_004025085.1 Thryonomys swinderianus
AGGAGGATCACAAGTTGAACACCAGCCTGGGAAGTTCACAAATTAAACAGATTGTCTTAAGACAAAAATAAAAATAAGGTGTGTGAATGTAGCTCAGTGCAAGGCCTTGGGTCTGATTCCCAGTACAAAAAAAATTAAGACCTCAGGCTGCTATTCTTAATTAATTAAGAAACTAAAAATTAATGTAAAAACTTAAATTAAAATTTGAATTTTCCAGGAAAAGAACTAAAGAATGTGTTGAACAAATATACCCAATTGTTTGCTACTCGAGTTACTATTACAGTTGTTACAGTAAAACAAAAATTATATCACACTCAAAATGAAGATCAACAGAAGCAGAAAAAATACATATGTAGAAAAATCCTGTACTTGATGTATTATATTCTTATCCCCAGATTTCCAACTCTCCTGAAGTTCCTGAGTCCAACTTTGAGCAGGAGGCAGAGTGGTAGCTCAGCAATGCAGCACCTGTCTGGCAAGCATGAGGCCCTGAGTTTGATTCCTAGTACAAAATAATTTTCAGGGACACATTAAGAATTACAGCAGTTTTCATTATCCTTGTGCAAAATGAGTAAGATTTTTTACTTCCTTAACATCCTTTATAAACTCTAATTTCCATGGAGTTAAAGTGTTTTACCCTGTGTCTAATCATGTATCTAATCATGGCCTTAGCAGATGAAAATTTATGCTACTGTGTAATATCTAGAAAATCAACATAAATATATTAGTAATGAATCTTGTTTCAAATCATTGAATAATGATTATAAATTTCCTTCCTTTAGTATTATCATACAGAAGACATTTTTCCAAAGGAAAAATATAACCAGTCAAACACACAGTGGGCAGAGGACAATTATAAATTAATTAATTAGGTGAAAATAAAAGAGCCAGCTAAAAATGATTTAAAAGGAAACAAAATGTAATAGAATTTAAAAAAACCTTTTGCTAGTAAATAGATCAACTGACATAGCAGAAAAGTGAATCCATAATATGAAGAATAATCATTGAAAGTTTTCCCAGAATGCAAAGGAAAGGATTTTTAGAAATTAGAGCAAAACAGTTACTTGGAACAAACAAACAAGATATTTCATGTAGATTATTTTTATGTTTTTGAGAAGAAAACCAAATAAAAGTAGCTATCAGGAGAAGCAAGGCCATTAAGAATTTGTTGGAAACTGATGAAATACTGAATCTGAAAAATAAAGATTAAAGAAGTTTACCTTTGCCAACAGCATCTACACTATCAATTAAATGAGAGGGCTACATCCTGAGTGAAAACTTTAATCACCAGCCCATAATCAAACCAGTTTGTTCACAATTCTTGACATTAGCCACTACACTCAGCTGCTGCTGCTGGTGATTCAGACTCACCTCGAACACACAGTAATTCCAAATCAGACCTTTTGCCCATTTGTGATCAGCTCAGTGTGCACTGGAAAATACTCTTCTGAATCACACTGTGGCTTCATCAATCAATAGGCTAAACACTGCTGTCAAAGGAGATGGTTCAAAGTTATCATCATCATTTTCCAGACAAATGGTTTGATGTCAGTCTTACTATGGTTTGAAAAATCCACAACAACCAGACACCAAAGGCATAAGTAATATCTGATGTTGAAACAGCATATAGACCCTATAACTGAGGGCTGACAGGGACGTGACTGCTGGTCATGAGCCCACATGCCTCAAGGGCCTAGGTTCCTTTGGGGCAATACCTTTGTCACATACATACTCCTATTGCGCCAGAGGCCATTACAAACATGCTGCAATCTACCAGCAAGTCAGTTCTTGAATTTCAACATCAAAATCCAAATGATAATTAATAAACTAAGACTGAAAAATGAAGAAAAAGAACCAGTAAGAAACTATGCATAAATATCCATTGTTTACAAATACAAAAATAAAACTCAACTTGCCGGGCGTGGTGGCTCATGCCTATAATCCCAGCACTCGGGAGGCAGAGGCAGGAGGATTGCTGAGTTCTAGGCTTGCCTGGGCTACCTAGTGAGCTCAGGGCCAGCCTGAACTACAAAGTGAGACCCTATCTCAAAAATAAATAAATAAATAAATAAATAAAACTCAACTAAACTATCTCCCTAGAAACACCAATTGGCAAAAAAGCCTTTGGAACAATGTACACAGAATTTACAATACAAAGATTAGGAAACAAGACTGTCCACAAAGACATTCTCAGGAACAAAAATACCCAAAGAGCCTTTGTGTGTACAAAAATTCTCAGAAAAATTACTAAAGGAAGTAAACAAGCTGAATGAAAAATTTTAATAATATTTCAAGTATACAAAAGGCCTCTGGAGACAACTCATTTAGTTTGTATTTGAAACTTAGCAAAACTGCTGATCATGTATTGTCAGGAGTATTCAGTGACCTGAGAACACATCTTTATAGACTTTCTCGACTGTTTCTCTTCTGTTCAAGGTTTTCTTTCCCCAGTGATTCCAGAGAATGTCTATCAGGGCCAATCTAGTTCAGCGGGAGCACTTGCCATGTTTGGTGATGATGGAAAACGTGACTTGAAGAGGCTGGGTTGCAGCTGAATGAAGTTGGGACATTGCACCTGGAAAGACAACTCCACCAGAAATTTCTCCTCTCCAGATTCTGTCACTTCTCCCCTCAACACACACATACAAAAGTTCCTGAAGGAAAAGTAGAAACTATTTTCATAGGCAACCTGGAAACCTTTTCTATCTCATGTTTAATGACCTGAATCACTCAGAGATGATTTGTCTACTTTTAAATGTATGTCTGTCATGAGCTCCCCTACCCGAGATCTGTTATGGCTTGTGTCTAGATGTTCCCCTCCCCAAAGCCTCAAGGGGACATAGGTGGGGCTTTTCAGAGGTGGCTAGATCTAGAATGTGTGACACTGGGCTTGATTCATGATGCAGTCCTAGGACTAAGAAGGCTAGGGTTAACTGTGTGAGTGCTTCCCACCCTCAGGGCAAGCAACCTGGATAAGTTATAAGGGACAGAAAGAAGCTTGTCCCTGCTGGTCACTTTGTTGCCATGCTTTGCTACCTTCTGTCCCCCATGAACTGTTTCTCCTTTGTGACACCCCTCTGCCAAGCCACCATTTCTTGGAGCCAGCTGACAAGATCGATGCATTTAGATGCAAATGGAGACATCTGAAGGATATACTAATAAGTGAAATCAATAGATCAGAGATAGGCAAATTCCGGATCTTCTCTTTGACATGAACACCTATGGATGCAAATGAGCTCTAGAAAGTATGACAGCTTTTATAGAGTGGGAAATTTCCATAGGAAATTTGGTGTGGGAATGTAGTGAGGGGAAGGAATAAATATGATACAGAAAGAAAATAAAAGAGTATGTATAAAGGGGGTGGGGAGGTGTGGGTGGGTAGGGATATGGGTAAAAATGAGAATTAACTTGTGTCATATACTGGTACAAATTCCCCAATGTTATACGTGATTGTGAGATGTATATAAATTGTACCGATAAAGAATTCAATTTTAAAAAATGATCAAAATGTCTATAAACTGTGAGCCAAAATAACTCTTGAGTGTTATGTATTTTGTCTCAAGCACAAGAAAAAGTAACTAAAACAAAGTCCTCCCTCTATTCATTATGCCAAAAATCACTGTTTCCTATATACTTCTAAATATATAGAAATATACAAAGAAAAGGATATAATTTAAAAGTATCAAATATCAATAGTAATTCTAATTTTAGATTTTCTAAAATCTAAAGTTTTAGATTCTTATCTTCTTTACCCTTCACATGTTCAATGATATCATTATACTAATTTTATAATCAGAAAAAGATGTTTTGCATTGATTTATATAATTTTATATGGTACATGGTCACAGTTATTTCAGAGTATGTAGCAAAATATCTAAATCCCAATAAATACACACACAGAGAAAAATATTAACAATGATTAGCTCAAGGAAATAGATTTTGGATAGTCTCTCCCTCCTGTGTAGTTTTAAATCTTCCTGTAATGATAACAAACCATTTAATTATAGAAAATGTTATCCTTATAAATCTCAAAGGTGCAGAATAACTTCGAGGAACACATACTCACCCATAGCATAAAATATTTATTATGTTTGTCGCTATTTCAGTTTCAGAATTTAATAGACTATCAGCCACTCTCCAGAATAAACCACCTGGTGCTCAAGTAGATAAAATAAACCCAGCAGCAGTAGAGAGGTGGCGTTTCAGGAGCTGCTCTGTCACACTGCACAGGCCACAAGAGAGCAAAATCTGCCTTAATTACTCGTCATTTGAATTTCTGATAGATATTACAGCAAAATGTAAATCTTGTTAATTTACCTTGGCAGCTTGACAACGGGCTCATTTGCAATCTTTTGAGGGAATTGCAGATTTCCCATGCCTCGATGTGGGCTGCAGAGCCATTATTCAATCGAGAGCATGAGATATATTCAGGGCTGAACATTAGTCAGAATGTATTTTTAACCATTAAAAGCCCAAGTCATCCCTTTTAATGTTTGGAGGAAATGCTGCAAGGAAGAAAAAACTAGTTTTAGATTTATAAAATATAAAACATCATCAAACACCCACAGTCACAACTTTTGGTATGTTTGTTTGTTGCAGTACCAGGCACCAAACTTATGACCTTGTGTTTACAAGGCAGGCAGAGTGCCACTGAGCTAGATTTCCAGGCCCCATAGTCACAACTTTTTCATTTAAAATTTTCCAATTGAAAAAAAAATACTACAATCATAAAATAAATGCTAAGTTATACTGACACCGTTCAAAAATCTCAAGGTCGGGGCCGGAGGGTTAGCTCAGTGGTTCTGGTGCCAGCTTTGCAAGCGCAAGGACCTGAGTTCAATCCCGCATACCACAATGCCGGACGTGGTGGCTCACGCCTGTCATCCCAGCACTCGGGAGGCAGAGATGGGAGGATTGCTGAGTTCGCGGCGGCTTGCCTGGGCACCATAGTGAGCTCAGGGCCAGCCTGAACTACAAAGCGAGACCCTGTCTCCAAAAAAAAAGCAAAAAAAAAAAAAAAAAAAAAATCTCAAGGTCTTGTGACTAACATTGTGAGTGTAGTTTCTTCAAATACTTAGCTTTTTCTATTTGAGAATGTAAACTCCTCAAATACTGGGAATTTCTCTTCTTTTCCCCCTTCGATGTCCACTCAGGGCCCAGGTCAATGCACAAACATGTGGAACTTTAAATGAAATCCTCCTCTCAGGAAATCTGCAGAGGTGACCCAGGAGCAAAAACACAAATTTCTCCAGTGGTGGTGAATCTGTGGCACACGTGCAGTGCCCCAGTGAACCATGTGTTATTATTGAACATGCCGAGAGGTTCGCCATCACTGAGCAAAGGTGCTTGCTTCTCTGTGGATGTGTTGAGAGCAGGGAGAGACTTTTTTCCTCATGGAAGAGATTGTGAACTTCCAGATGTGTCTTAGAATCTTCACACCACCCACCATCAAATAGGCCTGGGGTGAATATCAAGTGTGAAAATTCATTGCAGGACAAAAAGAATTCAAAATGAAGCAGTTGAGTTTTCATTTTTCAAAATGCAAATTTACCTTTTTTATGGCTATTGTGTCCATGATGACTCTTTTCACATCATTACAAGACATTTTCCTTAAAAGCCAATAAATCAGAATTTCATGTAATGAGAAACACAAATAATGAAGAATGATCACATTTCCATTTCAAAACTTTAGGGTCATAAGAAAACCAACCCATCAAAAATAAGAAGACTGGATGAATGGGTTCAACACCCAAGTATATGTTAAATAGGGTGCCAGCCCTCCACTGGGAGGTTTTCAACTCTAGCCCCATGCTTTCTGGTTTCTTGGCACATCATGATATAGTTACCTGTCTGCATATGTCTTCAATATTCAAAATCAACAACCTGAAAAAGATGCCAACACACAGGAAAAAGTATCTATCAGTTTATTACATCTCCTCATGTCCTCTTCTGACCCTGACCTCAGAGGGCTCTCGACTGACATAGAAAGGAAAAGCAGAAAAGTATAGTGACTATCTTCTTAATAAGGAACTGAAGTCCAGGCACAGATATGAACAAATAGTAAGTTTTCATTATCTGACATCAATTTTCTACATGATTAACTTGAACTAAGTAATGTTTAAATTCAGCTTGCCAGTTTTTAAATTTCTACATTTATGTGTGTCTCTTACCAGACTTTATTTCACTTTGGTGACTGGGGTTCTTGATTTATCAGAACTGGTTATCTAATTCCCACCCTATTTCTCCGGTGTAGTCAAACTTCAGGCTTACTAAAGATTTAGCTCCATCATCTCCTACTCAGAGACTTTCCATGTCTTTGTCATCTTTTCATTTTAACCTCCCTGAACACCAGACACAACTGGATCATTCAACACTATGGAATACAAGGGTCAGTTTGTTGGTGGTGGAATTGAATACACAAATTCCCTACACAAATGTGAAGAGTGATAATAAAGTTCAGAGATCCCATCTTCTAAACTAGGCACCATTCTCAGCCCTCTGATGAATTAATATAACAATGTAAGCCACGTAGCAATCCTTTAGGTGTAGTCCTACTCTTTTCCACATTGTTCAAACCAAGGCCTGAACAGTTAGTTGATTTTCCATGGTCGTCCAGACAATGAACAATCACTAGAAACCTGGATTCAAGTCAAGGTCTGAATTTTTATGGTGCCACTTTTCTATGACTGGCCTTATACCACCATATTTTTTAAAAATACATATCATATAGTTTCAATGTCTCCAAATCCAAAATGATGGGATAAGTGACTGTTTTTACTTCTGAAATTGCTTAAGTAAAAATTGATCTAATTATATTTTAATGATAAAAATTAAGTTATTTATTTAAATGATACATGTAACACCTTAACTTGAAAATAATGAAGTCACATGAAAAGCTAGAACATTTAACCGCCATAGTCATATGGAAGGCATAAGCTTGTAAATTCAAATTTATTTAAGCAACATAATCATAAATTTAATTCATGAATGAGTTTCTTCTCTTTTTGGGGTGAGCAAGTATGCTGTTGGAAGATGTATATAAGTTTAAAGCATTTTTTAATTAGACTCTATTAAGTATTAACTTTTTCATTGTCCACCATTTATTCTGGTCTTGGTCCTATCAATGTCCCAGATCCTTAGTATTTGTACATGTGGATGATTTTGAGAAAACTAGTCTGGAGGACTGAGTTATTCCAAAAGGGAGGAATAGGGAAATAGAAGAGAACTGATTCAAAACAAAACCATAATCCAGCAAGACAAACAGAAAGTCTGGCAGATTCCTGTCCATCATGTGGAGCACATGGAGATGAGCTGTAAATTCCAGAGGGCATTGGGTGGCCCCACCCCCACTGTGTCACAGCTTCCTTCACACATGTTCTATGTTCCTAGTATCTCCAATTTCCTAGGGTCTCTACAGCACTTTTGTTCATTCCATTGCTTCACTCACTGCTCTCTCAGGGACCATTTACCTGAAATCACAGACCTTCCTTTGAAATCTAGGTGGAGGCTCCCATGAACCCATAATTTTTACATTATTTATGACAGTAAAACCATTACCACATGGAAAATACAAAGACCTGGTGCCTTAGGAACAGGAGCCAGGCCCCCTTCAACTATGACTGCAGTGGCCTCTAAGTATGTGGATGGCTCAACAGAAGAAAAATGAATCCTGGGGAAGCAGTTTACTAGTAGGTCCTTCTTAAGCAGAAGGCCCAAGAGCTCTTATCTCAAAATAAAGTCTGACACTTTTACATCCTGAGTGAGGTCTTGCTGATTCCTGAGATCCCCTCAAGGCACATTTCTTCCTGTCTCTTTAAAGCATACCTGGTTTCTTTTTTGGCAGAACTAATTTCTCTTGTAATTATACTTTATTTTAGCACCAACTTTACATTTGTTTCCTCTGGGCATTTTTTCTGCTCTGTCTTTGCCTTCAATTTTCATAATGCATCTGACTGTGTACAGACCAATCCTGGGAGGCTCCACAATGACCACCTCACACTACAGACCCTGAAGACCCAGTAATTCCTCAGCCAAGAAGATAGAAGACAGAACAAGAGGAATCTAAGCTTGCAGCACCTGTCTAAGGCAGGAGGCTTGAAAAGTCACTGGAGAATTGCTAGCATGAGTCTGTGCTGGAAGCTGAAACAGCTGAGACTGGCCCCCAAAGGCAATGGCAGTGAAAGGTGAACTCAAGCTGATAAGCTCTTGAAAAACACACCAATTTCCTTTTCATTTCCTTTTATTCAATCCAAACTGCAATCCTCTTGGTTGGTGCCACTCTCACCTGGAGTGAGTCTTGCCACATCAGTTTGCTTGCGTATTTATGTCATCCGCAGACGCACCCAGAATTATGCTTACTCACCTGCAAGGCATTTCTCCATCTAGTCAAGTTAACACATCAGATTAATGGTCATATTGGTAGTAGGTTCAAGCAGAGAAGTATGTATCCTGTTCTCAATATTCATAAGAAGCTGAAAAGTTGAGTAAGTTCCAGAAAAAAATAAAGGTAGTACACTGAGGGCCGTATCTATCCTATTTCTTCATTTTTTTTTTCTTTTTGAGACAGGGTCTCGCTTTGTAGTTCAGCCTGGCTCTGCGCTCACTATGTAGCCCAGGCAAGCCTCAAACTCAGCAATCCTCCTGTCTCTGCCTCCTGAATGCTGGGATTACAGGCATGAGCCACCACGACCAGCACTCTATTTCTCCATTTTTAAAACTGAGTCTGAAAGTAATTTGGAGTACTCAGGCCTGAGTTAGTTAGCAGGTAAGAAGGAGGAGGAATATCTCCTTAGCAGAGTATTCTTTTTAGAATTCAGTTCAGGGAAGTACAAACAAGACAATGAAAACTATGCACAGACAAATCACCAACGAATAACACCCATTAAGATGTTGGTATATTTACTACCAATAAAAAGGTTCAACTTGTTTGCAAATTCACGGTTCTGTAGGTTGGAATTATTCTGACCCAATAAGACCTTCTATGCAATTCCTCCTTCTCTGTCATAACTAAATTAGATGGCTGATTAGGGTATAATAAAGTTGCTTCCTCTGCATAATCAGAGCAGTATTTGCTGTGCCTTCTCATTAAAGCCCAAGTTCTGCCTGACTGACAACTGTCAGTGGGTCAATTGGTTATATTCAGCAGCAGATAATTGGAAAAGCTGCCTCAGCTGCCTCCTCAGCTCAGCTGTTAAGGGTGACACATATGAGAGACTATCCATCTTAGCAGACCATGGGACAGGCAGAGGACCTGAGAAGAGGTGAGTGTGTGAGGCTTCACAAGAGCTCCAACCTCTTCTCTCCACATCCAGAGAAAGCCAAGTGACCCATTAGTTTGCCCACAGAATAATATTCTGTCAAGACTGACCCACTAGTTATCTCACAGACTTTAAAGTAACCCAGTTCTGTCCAGCTGTACATAGAATCATCGAAGACAGGCATGATTAGACTACTTCAGGCCTGAGTTAGCTAGCGGACATGGAGAGGGAGTAAGGTCTCCTTATCAGAGTATTCTCAGTGCTTATGTGAGGCCTCCCTGATACCAAGTGTCTACACAGGCCATACATGTGAGTCCCTGGGTTCAAGTCCTGGAGGCTGCTTCTAGCTAAGTTAACTCTGCTTTGTAAGCAATATTTACAAAGAGTCAATGCACCAAAGCTTTTCTAACAGTATATGGTACATAATAAGTGTCAGATCAATATTAGTTATAATTATCTATTCATCCAACAACTATCAGTATGGCAGCATGACAATGATCAGAAGATATTCCAGTGAATTAAAATTTTAAAACAAAGAAAACTGCAGAAGCACCCAGAGTTTCCCTCTTAAGAACATCTTGTTTACAATGGCTATATTTATTTATTTAAAGAAATTAATGGCTAAGACCCTGCCTAAATTATTAAAATCATGAAGTGATGGCATCCTAGTTCCTGACATTGAACATCTTTCTTTTTTTTTTTTTTTTTTTTTTGAGACAGGGTCTTCCTTTCTAGTTCAGGCTGGCCCTGAGCTCACTATGGAGCCCAGGCAAGCCTCGAACTCAGAAATCCTCCTGTCTCTGCCTCCCGAGTGCTGGGATGACAGGCGTGAGCCACCACGCCTAGCTGAACATCTTTCTTAATGTGTATTCTTCACATTAATGGAAAATATATTGTCCAGAAGTTTCCTGACTCTGAGAAACTGCCTAGTTTTAGAATAACTCTCTTACCCACTGCAACTATATATTCTAAAAAGAACAAAAACAAAAAGCAACCATTTAAAGACAGTTATCCAAAAGAGGCAAAATTGAGAAAGCATTCAGCACTTAGAAGGGGCAATCAGAGTAAGACCCACACTACTCAGTGTTCCTCTTAAGGATCCTTTGCCATTCATGGCAATGAGGATTATCTCCAATAAAAAGGCTTAATCTTTTTTTTTTTTTTTTTTTTGCTTTTGAGACAGGGTCTCGCTTTGTAGTTCAGCTGGCCCTGAGCTCACTATGGTGCCCAGGCAAGCTGCTGCGAACTCAGCAATCCTCCTGTCTCTGCCTCCCGAGTGCTGGGATGACAGGCGTGAGCCACCACATCCGGCATTGTGGTATGTGGTGTTGATTGTTGGTGGGCGCGTCTCCATGCCCAGCATTATATGTGGTTACCGGGGATCAAACCCAGGACCTTGCGCTTGCAAGGCAGGCGCCGGAACCACTGAGCTAACCCTCCAGCCCTAAAAAGGCTTAATCTTGTTAGCCGAATAGTTTTTGACTACTGGAGTAGATGGGAATTGACAGAAGAAATCTCAATGTTATGAAATCCAAAATCCAGACATTAACTATACTCAGTTTCTTGAAATAAATATATGCAGGGTGAGAGTCTCAGGAACTCAGAAGGAAAAAGAAAGCTGAACAGCTGAAAAACCTGTGCACAGATCCCAGAAGCCACCATGACACAGTTTCCAGCTCAACACCTTCCAAATTAGAAATTTTTGCTTTTAATTTTGTCCCAGATTTCATTAAAATTCCAGAAAGGTTAAGTATTGGAGGTAAAGACTTCCTTGCCAATTCCTTAAACATCAGGCTAAGTAAAGGACACAGCAAAATACTAGATATCACATAATTCCATTTATATCAATGGCTAGAGAAAGTACATTTGTAAAGAAAGTAAATCAATAAAGACATGGCTAGACATGAGCATTATCTGAAAACAATCACAAGGGCATTTCTGGAATGATGCAAGTATTCTAAACTTGGATTATGAATAAACAAAATCTGGTACATACATATATGCAGCAGAATCCTATTTGTTCTCCTGAAAAATAATAAAATTCTAATACACAAGCTCTAATGTGCATGAACACTGGGCATCATTACACTATGTTAAGTAAAGCCATTCATAAAGGACAAATCCTGTATGATTCCCACGTATTCCAGATAGCTAGACTAGTCAAATGCATAGGGAGGGCAAAGGTGGCTGTGAGGGAATATGCGAGTAGGATTTTTTTTTTTTTTGAGACAGGGTCTCGCTTTGTAGTTCAGGCTGGCCCTGAGCTCACTATAATGCCCAGACAAGCCGCCGCGAACTCAGCAATCCTCTTGTCTCTGCCTCCCAAATGCTGGGATTACAGGGAGTGGGAATTTTGACTACTGGAAACATAGCTTCAGTCTGGCAAGATATAAAAGACTTGTGGAAATAAGTAGTGGTGACAATTGTCCAACAAGGTGAATGTACTTCATGCTCTAAACTGTGTACTTTAACATGACTATAATGGTAAATTTCATCTTATGTTTACTTTACCAAAATTTATAAAAACTACATTCTGGCTATGGTTGCACAAGCCTATAAATTTGTCAAAATCATGGAACTGTATACTTGTAATGGGTAAGTGTTATGGTATGTAATATTAAGCTATTTAAAAGATCTGGGGGAGAAAAGAATTTCTTCAAAGTTGGAAAAAACCATCCTCCAACCAAGGACAAAACTAGAGAAGACCAACTCTAAGGCTAAAATCAAGATTTCCTAAGTTCAAGGTGACTATCTAATAATACCACTATTCATTGGTACAAAACTTAGCTCTCTTCAGAGGAAGATAACAGAATATAGGTTATCTCTCATACATAATTGCCAATGTCAGTTGTGCAATAAAAAAAACATTGCACATTTGAAAAATGGAAAAACATGAACCATTTTTCATCATCAAGAGAAAAACTCCTCAATAGAAATGAGGCTCAGATATTGGAATTAACATAAAAGCATTTTGAAATAACTATTAACTATTAAAATAACTATTGAAATAGTCTTGCGATGAATGATTAGTAAGAGAGGCAAGAATATGGAGAATTTTAGTAGACATATAATTAGAGAAAATTTAAGAAAGAAAAAAAATTAAGGGAAATATTAGAATTGGAATATTTTAAATGAATTCATTGTATGCCCTTCAAAGAATATTGGACAAGAAAAAAAAGAAAATATAAGGAGAAATGGTGCACTTATTGTGGGATTATTACATACTTAGGGCTAAAAGCATGAAAGTCGTTCAAACAAAGGGATAAGGTGTTAATAGGATTCCATTATTATGAGACTCTTACATTGCATGAAAAGTAATACAAAATTAATTCAAGTTAAAATGTAGTTTTCAAGGATGTCTATGGGTATGGTTAGGTATGTACAGGTTTAAAAGATACCTGATGAATTATAAAATATAAAATTAAAGGAACAGGTATTTAACTCACTGGTTCTGGCCTCTGCTTCATGAGTTCAATCTGTGCAAATAAATAAATAAAAGTAAAACCCAAGTTTTGGTCTAATTAGTACAATATATTTGAGTAAAGAAGCTTTTGGCTTTTCTAGGGAACATTTCAGACCCACACCATCACATCCTGGCATACTGGGTAGAGCTGGGTACTCTGAAAATTTCCACCTTAAAAAATGACTCAAGCCGAGTGTGATGGCTCATGCCTGTAATCCCAGCACTCAGGAGGCAGAGACAGGAGGATTGTTGAGTTCGAGGCTTGCCTGGGCTACATAGTGAGCTCAGGGCCAGCCTGGACTACAAAAGCAAGACCCAGTCTCAAAAAAAAAAATGACTCAAGACTCTGGAGTTGGCATCATTCCATTCATGGTGGTGTAATGATGGTGGTGCCCATGGCTTGGGCTGATGTTGTGCTACAATCTGTGTTAAAATTCCTTGGTTATTTCTTGTTTTCCTCATCAGAATCCCCAGCATTGCTTTTTATTTTATAAATTCTCAGTCTTTCCATTAATTTGTTAAGATAGCCAGATTAGGTTCTACTGCTTCAACCACAGTTATTTATACCCAAAAGATAACTTTAGTTTTTAACTTAAGTAATATATTGTAGTTGAAAGTAGCTTTCTGCCAAAGCTAAAAAACTTTACTTTCTGTGAAGAGGTTTTCCAAGACTTGGCTAATACAGTTATCTGAGTTCAACTGCATATTAATTTATATTCTCAGAGTTTTGCTCGTGTTTCCAAATTTCATTTTTTGCTCTTTCTCAGTAGAATACCTCACTCATCAGAGAAGCAGAAATGCAGAATATCACATTTCCATGTTATCACACTGTTGACAAAATTTTTACCCAGAGGTATTCAAAAACAGGAAAAGCCAAGTATTCGCTTTCAGTTCTGGAACCCAACATATGAACAGACAGCTCCCTTGTGATTTACCACCTCAAGTCTATTATTCCTTAGTTCACCAATTCAGACCACTCAGCTCATGAGATGAAAATTTTTATAGCTCCATTCTTGTTCCAAATACGTCCCTTGTAGTCCACCTTTTAAATTTTACAGAACTGTGATTTTAATAAATGCTTCTTGCTGGGCGTGGTGGAGGACGTATATAATTTCACCTGCAGGGGGAGGGGTGCTGAGGCAAGAGGCTCACAAGATCAAGGCCAGCCTGGGAAACTTCACTGTCCCAAAAACTAAATAAATAGGAAATGGGGGTCAGCATGTAGCTCAGCCCTCCTTGGCTTTAAACAATGATGGGTTTGTAGCTGATGTGTGGGAGGAGGTGGGGCTGGTTGGAAGAAGTAGGACCCAGAGCGCGTGACCTGAAGGGTACATCTTCCTCTACCGTTTCTCCCTTCCCTCTCTATTCTTGTTTGCCCCAGGATGAACATCTGTCCTCTGCCCAGGCCCTTCCACCCTGCCCTCTTTGCCTTGGTGCTAGCCAACCACAGCCTGAATCCTCTAAAACCTATAAGCCAAACTAGATTTACTTACTTATTTTTGTGCAGGAATTGAACTAGGGCCTACAATTCCCAGCAACTTCTCCTTTTTAAAATTGGGTATTTTGTCCTAGCAGCAGGAAAATGGCTAAGACACAGAATGAGAAAAAAAATAATAAAAAGAGAAGAAACGAAAAAGCATGCAAATTTTAGCAGTAATTACTCTTCAGTTCTTAGTCCTGTGTAATCTGACTGTTTGGTCCCAGGGACCTCGACATCAGTCATCTCTATTGGAAATCTCTTTGGGTTAAATCACTTTAGAGCCACAGTGTCCCTGCCAACAACTATGAAAAAAATGCTCATTTTGTTTCTATAGTTCAATGCAGCTCCTTGGTCTCTGATACCCCAGTCCCTCCCCTTGACCCTGAAATCAGAGGACCTATTTCTGCTAAGTGATTTCCACCTAGAATCATCCATCTTTAAAATCTGACCATTCCCAGAAATGGCATTTCCTTCAGCAGTTATTTCTGAATGTCTTGGTGAAGACTTTGGATTTGGAGACTGAAAGTTGTTCTTAGAATGTAGCTGGATGAGATGCTCACAAGAGATCACTCTAATTCTCCTCTTGCTTGAAAGTTTTAGTTCATCCCTTTAGTCTGTTAGAATGTTTTTAAATCTGATGCCCATGATGACAACATCTTGGACTGACCACCAAACAAACCATAGAAATAGTGAAGCTCTTCTAGATTTCTCTGAATGTAAAATATCCATTCACTTACACATTTGGGCCAAGTGTAAATGGCCCAAATCAGAAGAAAATCAGTGAAATACATGATTATATTCCTCCCTCTTGGTCACAGTCATTCTTCCACACATTCCAAGAACTTCCTTGTTTTCTAAGTCATTTGCAAAGAAAGCCTTTGCCATTCTTATGACTGTAAGCTTTCTCACTATGGAGTGACCTCATAATACAACCCTGAGCCAGGTTGGGATTCATTTCTTTTATGCCTCTCAGCAAAGCAAGAGTAAAACAGGTGGGGAAGTTGGAGAACAGTTTTCTTCTACCTGGATAATTTTTTAAGCAGAGAATAAGTCTCCAAGAAAGTAAAGAATCATCTTGTCAGTTCACAAAGGAGACATTGTTCCTTTGGGAAGCAGAAACTCCACAAAGGACAGGTATTAGGGTTACTCAGTTCCTGTATCATCCAGATCCCACCCACCCCCCACCCCCAGGGCCTGCCACTCTCTAGCCAATGCCTGCATTTCCACAGAGGTGACATACAAAACACTGATATAATTTGGTATCACATATTAAAAAATCTGAGTTTGAATTTTGGCTATTACACCTATAAGGTAATGAATTTTTTCCTCATGACTATAGCACATCCCTGAATTTCAATCCATAGCTCAAATGGATTTGAGCTTATTATTCTATTTAATGTTATCTAAAGCAAATGGCTATCAGTTCTTCCTATGCTTCATGCTGGTTCACAATAGTCATAGCATGGTCCATCAGAACTTTCTCCTCAATGGTTCTTTGATTATAGCTATTCAAATTGAGTGAATTTGAGTCTTGCATTAGTCCCAGTCTTCTCCATGCTAAGTAATTCCCAAGATTCAAGACTTTAGGAAGAGATTCCTTGTCAAATCCAGTTGGTTCCCTAGTCTTGGGTTCCATTCCAGAGGAAGAGGATCTCCCATCAGCATGATCTGTCTTCAAATGCAGTAACAATGCTGTCCCAGATCCCTGGGTGAGGGTCCAGGAGCTGTGCCAGCTCTCTGTGCTGAGTAAGCTCTCAAGGTACTTGTACGATACAATGGAGGAGATCCTGGATTTTTCCTAACAAGCAGGTAGAGACTTTGTGCTGACTTATAGAATCAGTACATGTAATACTTCACATAGCCAGTGGTTGGAGAAATTCCAGTCTCTTCAAATATTACTATTTTTTTCTTGAGTCCTTTGTATATCTTAGGCACAATTCCAATAACGTACATATATTTGTCAATTTTCACAACAAATGTATGTGTTGGGTACTATAAATATTCTCATTTATAGTTAAAGAAATTGGGGTTTAGAAAGGTTAAGAAACTTACCAGTTCCACACCACCAGATGTAAATGTTGGCACCTGACAGTTTCAAGGTCTACTCAGTTATTTGCTACACTGTACTGTTTTATCTTTAGAGTAAAGTGGGTATTGATGGGTCTAGACTTTGTGGGAAAGTACAGCAGGTTTTTCATGTTACTGTATTCTTTTTACTTAGTAATATGCATAACTCACCATGTCCCTTATTACTTAAAATATTTTACTGGGTAAGAAGACCATGTGGTCTTACAGAATAGACCCTGGTTTACTGGAGGGGAATCCCCTCATAGGGCTCTTAACTGTGCCACAAATTTTTGGCCTTTGCCAATTCAAGGTCAGGGGGGACAACTCAGAAGCAAAGTGAGGATGGTTATGGTTATAGTCTCAAATATCCCTTTTTTAACCTTTGCATCACTTTCCTAACAGCACTGAGCACTTCATCAAAACCCACAGCATCTAAATCACTGCCATCCTCTTTGCAATTATGTAGCACCCTCACAAAACTCATTTGCTGCTGCATACACAGACCTTGCATGAAGCACATGTGACAAGATGTTTCCGGACAGCACCATTTCTCATTCGACCTTCACTCCCAGGTCCAACAGACTTCCCCATTTTAAGGCAAGCACACATTTCAAAGGAATAATTTCTAAATGGAAAACTTGGAAGGGAAACAGTTGAAGTTCAACAATGTTCTCAATTCACAAGTGCTTTTCAGAGAACATAAATTGGATGGGACCTCCAGAACATCAGGAGGTTCCAGTGTCACAGTGCGGGCTTAAAACCAATGATGCCAATGTCTCTGAGTCAGCGTGACCTCCTCCTCTTCACAGAGCTTTAGAAAGTGAACATGCTGGGAGAGCAATTTCAGAGCCTCTGAGGACAGGCCTTATTTTGTGGTTCAAAGTGAGTCCTCTCCTTACAAATAAGACAGATTGGGAGGTTGGGAGTATGACCCAAAGCCGAGCATCAAACGGCATTGGCAAAGAAGCCAGCTGTCCTCTGTGTTTACCCAAAGTGTCATGATAAATACTGATTTTTAGCATTTACAAAGTCATTAGGATGTAGTTTTATTCTTAGTTGTGTGAAAGGGGCTCTACTTCTCTTTTTGTTCTTTGTATTAAGTTTCAGGAGCCCAGAATGTATTTTATAAACCCTGATTTGACCCAGCCACAATACAAGGGCAAACAGACCCATCCTGCTGGCTCCCCGCCGGGATGGTGCAGGTCCCAAGGTTTTCCCTGGCTCCCTGCCCCAACCTCCTGGATCCTCCATGATCCTCTAAAACCTTTCACAAACCTAGGCAGCATCCTCTCAGAGGATGGGAACTGACAGGGTTTGCTTCGTTGTCTTTGTTATCTCCGTTGTCAAATACTACAATCAGATTCTTTAAAAATAAATAAATAAAGCCACATCATCACCTCACATTTAAGAAGAAAATCTCTCCATTTGATTTTCAGCACCCTCCATCGCATGCTACTGCCTATACCACCAGCCTCCCCTAGAACACCAGCACCTGTGCACCTGACAGCCAGGTCTCCTCACAGCCCCTCACACAAACCAGCCTCACTTCCCACCACCTCCCAATGGCTCTCATCTTCTGACATGCCATTTCTTTCCACTGGACCTGTTTGAAGTGAATGTTTATATCACTATTGATGTCATCTACGTGTACATATAATAATTTAAAATTATATCTAGATACAACTGGCATAGTCATACATGAGGTCATATATTCATTCACACACAATTTTTCTGAACACAAGCTACTTACTTCCAAAATTTATCCAGTCAGTATTTACTCAGGACATACTTACTCAGTGGATGATAAACACTGTAGTGAACACAAAAAAGTAGACATGTTTCTGCTTCAAGGTACGATGGTTAATTTTATGTTGGCTAGTTAAAGTGCCCATCTGTTTGGTCAAACACCAGTCTAGATGGTGCTATGAGTGTATTTTTAGATGTCATTAACATATACAAGCAGTTCATTTCTATAAGGCAGATGACCCTGAACAGTGTATGATGCCCATCCAATCAGTCAAGGGGCCAAAGGATAGAGGCTGAGGTTTCCAGAGTAAGAAGGAATTCCAACCCCAGACTGAGCACAGAAATGCTGCTTGTATCTCCAGGCTCTTGGCCTAGCTGCAGATTTGTCTCAAACCTGAAACATAGACTTAACTGACTCTTCTGTCACTCAGCCTGCCTCATGGATTTTAGTCCTATTGGTCTCAACAATCCAACAATTCCTTATAATAAATCTTTGTCTATCTATCTGCAAGCTCCTGGTTCTGCTTCTCTGAAGAACCCTAATACTCGAGTTTTTCTTTCAGTTATGGAAATGAAAGAGGAAAACTTGGTAAGTTAAAAGCAGCACAAGCCCTCACCATGTTGTCCTAATGAATCATTAAATTATAACTATCAAATTCATACTGTGGACCCCGCAGTTCTGGTGTTCAGAAGAAAGATAAACAAAGATCAGAATGAGAGCAGAAGTGCACAAGCACATTGGTCTTTAAACCTGAAACTATTTAGAATTATGAAACTAATTTGTTAACACTTCACACACACACCTTTTTTAAAAAGTAGATCCTCTATCCAAGGACAATATATTAAATGGATTTTTGGAGCTGGGAGATGGAATAAGGAGCTTGCTCTATCCACTCCACGCATCGACCTGGTATTGCAGTACTTCCAGGAACAGTGCACTCCCCTCTGGGGAAAAAAAACAAAAACAAAAACAAAAGTAGATCCTGGCCATGATATAGTTCTGTGGTTCTGGAACCTTCCTGGCAAGCACAAGGTCCTGAGTTCAATCCCCAGTAACCACATACAACAATAGTGGGTGTGGTGACTCGTGCCCACCAGCAATCAGTACCACATACCACAATGCCAGGGTGGCTCATGAGTGTAATCCCAGCACTTGGGAGGCAGAGGCAGGAGGATTGCTGAGTTTGAGGTTTGCCTGGGCTACATAGTGATCTCAGGGCCACCCTGAACTACAAAGCAAGAACCTGTCTCCAAAAAAAAAAAAAGTAGACCTGTCTCAGCATTTGATAAAGTATGTTTCTGCTGAGATAGAAGATAGAGAAGCATGACCCAGTTAAAGGCAGGAAAACTAATCTTGCAAGTTGATCAAAACTACTTGGCAAAAGTTCCCTTGTTAAAGTGTCTGGAGGATATCTTAGAATTGAAAATAAATCCCAATGTAAATTAGGACACAAAACTGTGGTTTTTCAATATTATACCAAGAAAGGCTGTGTCTCTTGCTTCATTACAATGGCCACCTAAACATAACCTGACATTTTTAAAAGTTGAATTTGTTTCCTATTCCCATTTCCACCCATTATCACACCCACACCTGATCTGCAAAACATTTTTAAATCTGCCAAAGTCAGCTTTTCTGCCCTAAATACTGTAGCTCATGAAATTGAGGTCTGTGTTTTCCCAGCCATAAACAATTAGTGGGACACATCACCAGAAGACAATATTAACAATGAAACAAACAGTTTTACATAAAGATTTAATTTCTGCACAAAGGACAGTTATCCACATAAGAACAGTTAAAAGTCAACAATTAAAAAACAGAATTTACAAATGGAGAAGCGCACAAACAGACCCCTCTCCAAAGATATAGATGGCAAGTTAGCATGTAAAAGATGTTAACAGCCATATGTCATAAAGGAATCACAAACGGAGCCACATCTATCAGAATCACCAAATGCAAACACTGACAACACTGCCTGTGGGTGAACAGGGGAGGAAAAGGCACTGTCATAGCTGGTGGAAATGCACAGCAGTACGGTCACCTCGGAAGATGGTTCAGCTATTTCTTCCAAACTAGAGCAGCATCTCGCCATTTAATTCAGTCCTTCCACTCTTCGGTATTTTGCCAAATAAACAGAAAACATATGTCTATGCAAAAAATATGTACACGTGGATCCTTCATAATGTCAAAACTTAGAAGCTTCCAAAATACCCTTCAGAACTGAATGGATAAATATGTACCCAGACAATCAAAGATTACTCAGCTCTTAAGAAAAAGAGCTACCAAGTCATGAAAGGACATTGAAGAAATTTAAATACATATTACTCAATGAAAGAAGCCAATCCGTAAAGTCTACATGCTGCGTGCATCTCGAACAATAAGATCCGATAAAAGGCGAGTCTGTAGAGATAGTGAAAAGACCATGTTCACCCAGCTTAGGGAGGGAGGAGATTGAATCAGCTGGCACAGAGGCATCTGACCTCTGCATGGGGCCACGTTGCTGCACCATTTGGGCCAAGCCAGGGACCAGCACACTGGGAGTGGACCCCGATGTGCACACGGGTTCTGGGCTAATGTTGTGTTGGCATAGATTCGTCATGGGTGACCCATGTGCCACCGCGGCTCAGTGTGCAGGGGATGGGAAGGAAGGACATGGGCAGAGGAAGATGTGAAATGGGACTCAGTACATTTTCTGCTCCATTTTTCTGTAAATCTAAAACTACTTTAAAATATAGTTCATTAATTTTTAAAGGCTTGATGTCTTATCTCTAATTTGATGTCTTTTATCTAATTTGACTGAAAATAAGCAGTCTGGGCCCAGGGGCCTCAACTTTCCCAAAGCGCTGCACAGCCACGTCTTACTCTGGTCTCCTTCAGAAAGCCTTATATTTTCAAATCCGTTCCCAGCTCTCATAATCATGACTATTTCCTCGGTCTTCTTCCCCTCACTGCTGAACATCTTTTTTACTCATGGAGAAATGGAACAGGAGAATCAATTTAACTGGAAACTAAAATAGATATAAATGAAATAGATATAAATGAAATGCCTATGAAATAAGCATATGAATTCAAATCTGGGCCAAGGATTTGGCTCAGTGGTTCTGGTACCTGCCTTGCAAATACAAGGTCCTGAATTTGATCCCCAGTACCACCAAAAGAAAAAAAGAATCCAAGTCTGTATGGATGGGGGAGGGAAGTTATTGGAACAGGACAACTTCTGGGCATTTTATTTAACCTGAGTTGTCGCTACCACCCCTACCCACTCAGTATCTCTGCCCAGCAAGGCCACTGGATGTGCCATTTCTGAAATGTCACGGATGAGTGGCAGCCCAGATGCAGCCTGTCAAAATGCACCATATCGGTGAGTTTCAGACTTTCAACAACCGCCAGTGACTGAGAGTAAGTCCTGCATGAGTTGTGTCTAGATTCTATTCGAACAATTCTCAGTGAACAGGCCAATGGGGGGTACAGCACTCAGTGAACTAGTCTGCTGATAACCTCTTCCTACTTCAACACTGTAAGACAGCACCCTGGAAGTTACCACGTATATTACCTGTTAAAAATGCTGGGAGGACATCACCAACAGTTGGCTTTAGTTCTCTGTGAGCAGCCTGAACCTCCAAGCCAATTGCTTGGGACAAACCCAGATTACATCTCCTTCCAGAAAATTAATCTCCTCCCCTTTCCCACCCAAGAGCATACCATTTTAGGCAATAAATAAGGTCACCCTATCTATTAAGGAGGCTTGTCTGCTATGGTAACCAACTTTTAATTGAACCAGTTAGAACTAGATTTATTGTTATGGTAATAGCCAAGGTTCCCCAGAGAAACAGAACAAATAGAACATGCAAACACACAGGGAGAGCTTTGTTCTCAGGAACTGGCTTGTGTGATTACATGTACATGAAGTCCAAAATTTCCAGGCTAGGCTGGAGGTCCAGAAAGACTCATGGTAGAGCTCAACTCTGAGACCTTCTGTTGGCATAATTCCTTCTTGCTTGAAGGATGCCAGTCTTTTGTTTTAGTCAGGCCTTCCAGCTGATTGGATGACATCCACCCAACTTGTGGAGAACAACTCGCTTTACTCAAATCCACCAACTGAAATGTAAATTTCATTCAAAAATGTCTTCACAGAAACAGTAACAATAATGCTTAACCAAGTATCTGGGCATTATGGTTCAGCCAAACTGACACAGAAAATTCACTAGTTGGGTCTTCGGTGATCCCAGCTCTTTCTTTTATTAAAGTTTCTCTAGTCAGTGCTGTCATGAAAATTGTCCTGGACTTCTATGCCTTCCTGAGAGGGGATAATGACATCTCTATTACTATGGAAACAACCATGGAGAATGTAATGGAGTTATACAGGGCGACATTTATTTGTGGAACGGTGTACTCTGAATGCAAGTAGAGTTCCACTGCAGGGAATGGCAGGCTTTGTTTCAGTAGAAATCTATATGGTAGTTCCTGTTCTTGTGTATTCTGAGCTTTGAAACAAATATGACTTTGTCTCATACTCTTTTTCACTAGAACATACCTGAAAGAAATCTCTGCAAAGCAGGAGTTAGCCTTGAGATAGAATGACCTTTTAATTTATCGTCCAAAACCAGAAGATGTTTAGAGCCATAGAAGTCTAAAAATAATTAAGAGGTTTTTATTGATCCCCAGCCATCACAAAGGGAATGAAAAATAGAATCACCGTAAGTGTAACTGCCAATCCTGTGTCTCACATGTATTTGGTAGTGGATGTTGAGCTATAAATTTGACAGCCATCCTGAGCTGAGTCTTTAGTACCTCAGTGGTCTGCCTCTTAGGGCCAAGTTCTGTAAGAATCCGATGCAGGCAGCTGGTCCCACAAGAGGGGTCTGAGGACTCTTCCCTATGTGGGTGTTTAGCTTAATTGTCAACCTCATTGATATAATGTAAGATATACAAGAGTCGACAAGATTGGTTCACAATGGCCACCAGCAGAGACAGTTGTGAAAGACTGTAAAAAGCCTGTCTGTGCATCAGAGACCCACAGAATCCAGTCAAAGACCTGGAGCTCACTAGAGTATTCCATGTGAGACCATATCAAGAGCCCAGAGCATCTGTACTGGAAGGTGAAGAGTCTGCACTGGAAGCCAGGAGATGATGTCCATAATGAAGGTGAAAACTGGAGCTCTTCTGAAGAAACAGAACAGAGCCTTCCTTCTTTGTCCCATTTTATTCCATTCAGGCTATAATCATATTTGCTATTGGCACTAACATCCAGGATGGGTATTCTGTCTTCAGTAAACCCTTTCAGCCACACCAAGAACTGTGTTGATCCAATTTAGTTGGGCATTTCTTACTCAAGTTGACATAATCAGATGGTCACCACAGCATGGAGGGTGACCTTGGGGTCTACCTGGTCCCTGGCCTCTTCCACTCTGGAACTATTCTGTGCTTCTCTTCTTGTGCCTCATGTCCACAATGAAGTGAGCAGCTGTGCTCCACCATGCCCTAAACCCTCGTGTTTCTGTCCAGGAGCCAGTGATCCATGGACTGAAACCTCTGAAACTGTGAGACAAAATAACAAATTCCTTTCCTTATGAGTTGTGAATATTGGGTATTTTCTGCCAGCATCTGGAAATCTGAGTGCAACACCCTGAGATGAATACACTTCGGGCAGTAGGATGAACGTCCAATTAGTGTATTGTCCATCATTTCATCAGCTAAGACTTGCAAATTAAAGTAGCATCATCCCTTCACCTTGTAACAAAGAGCTCAGTATCCTGAAAGACCTACAGATTTTTAGGAAAATTATTCCCAAACTTCTCCATCACCAGTGTTACCATACTCAGCTCAGAATAGTAAGAGAGTATAATGCTGACCTTCCTTCTCCACTGAATATAGAAGAATAAGAGGTAGTTGAGAAACATTAGAGCTTCGTCAATAACTTGTGAATATGTTCCTCCATGAAGACATTTCTCATTTAGAGAATGCTTCCAGCATTCACATCTAGACTTTGTGAAAGGAATTAGATGGAGTTCACATATAAAATTCTTCAGTCCCTTTAAAAATGTGGTTCTGAAAATACAACTTTCCATGAAATAGATATCTGTTGCATATGGAAACCCATGGTGCTATTCTTAGCATTGGAGACACAGAAACAAGCAAAGTAGACAAAAAAATTCAGGCTTCATGGATATAGAGTCTGGGGAACATTGATAAAGTTCCTGTGGAACAACCATGGAAGTTTTAGTTTATATCTTTGTCATTCCCTTTCACAGAGCCTACCAAAAATAGCAAATAAAATAATCATTTTTACTCTGTTCAGTACTTGGGATGTTTAAAAGGATCTCCACATTATATTCTCAGGCAATTCACAAGTGGCAAATGTGCCAAGTCTTGTAGCCTTGTGAAAAATACCTTTAGTACTCCTTGCCTCTTTGAACATGCTTGATATAACTGCCACCAGAACGATGTCAGGCTGTATTAGAACATGTGTATAACACTCATGAGGGAAGATAATAGTTTGTCTCTACTTTTGCTAACTCAGATTCTAACTTCCTTATTTTATTTGGTTTTTAGAAGAACATTTCAAGAGATCTTGATAATGAAGCCTTTAGAAAAACCTAGCAAGGGTAAATTCTATACAATTTCTGCATTCTTTTTAATTCTAAGCACTTATGTTTAAATAATAAGAAGAAACAGTTATTATTTTCAGAAGAACACCTGTAATGTAGTGAGTTAGTATCATAAAATAATGCCTATCCAGGATGGATGAGGTCACAGAAGAGGTTGGCAAGTGATAAAACGTACAACATGCTAATGATATTGTTCATAAGACAAAAGACTTTAGCACATTTGCCAACTATGAGGTACCTCTGGAAATATAATGTTGAGATCCTGATAAGTAACCCAAATACAAAAAAAGTAAATCTGTTTAATTTACTGTTATGGGAGCTCTTTAAGAGGGAGCAATGGCAAAAACATAAACTGAAAGATGTTGAGAAAATGTCATGATCCAAATTCAAGGTATTCAGGAAATAGAAATCCCCAGTTCTGCTAAAGAAAATTGTCTCTCTGTGACTCTGCGAATTGAAAGTTCCCAAATGCTCAAATATCTTTAGACTTGGTGTTAAAAATAAACTTCAAACATTGTCAGCTTTTACTGCGTTACTTATTCAACCATTCCATCATCCCTTTGCAAGCACTCGAAGTTTAAAGCAATGGATCAGAGGATCAGAACAATTCTGTAGACTGGAGGATCAAGCCTCAGAGAAAGGAAGACATTTCTGCAGAAGTACTGCTTCAACGATTATGATGAAAAAAATCTTCATGTACACCCATGAAAGATGGATGGAGGTAAATGAACCACAGAGTTTAAAAGACCTCAAGCCTGCAGAGGACTTGAAAACCAAATCCATGATTTTAATTCCCACTCCCTAAGGAATTCTTTAGTGAAGAAGTGGCTAATGAAGTTGTCTGGGTCAAGATACCATCAACAGACCTATCCCCTTCTGGAATATAGTCCAGGTGTTGAATGGACATGGAGAATTTGTTTCTCCATGTTAAATTTTAAATCTCAGCAGGATATCATGAAGGAAATGTCCAATAGACAGTGAGATAAAAATCTGGATCTTGATACAGAAATCAGAGATTTGGAAATTATGCACATACGAGAAATGAGAGAACCAAAGCTGGGTGCTTTGGGTTCCTTCTCCCAACACACACACTTAAAATAACACCAGGGAACTGTGGCATCCAGGGCAAGAAAGACTAAGCTCTCCTGAATTAGAGGAATGGAGGCAGGGGAAGACACTTCAGTACTCTCTAAATTGATGC
>PVIC010024725.1:0-19396 GCA_004025085.1 Thryonomys swinderianus
CTTCCTTCCTTCCTTCCTTCCTTCCTTCCTTCCTTCCTTCCTTCCTTCCTTCCTTCTTTCTTCTTTTGAGACAGAGTTATGCTATGTAGTTGGGTCTGGCTTGGAACTCATGGTGACACTCTTGTCTTAGCCTCTTCAGACTTGGGATCTCAGCTGGGAACCACCACATTCAGCTTATTTTTTTCCCTTCTCAACTAAACTTTTTCATGTTGCATGAGTTTTCATACTTGTTAAGTTGGTTTTCTCTTGTTTTTCTTTGGAAACATATGTCTTTTATTTTTCTCAGTTATTATTATTATTATTATTTTGTAATACATAATGATTACCTTCCTTGTGGGCAGTTAGTATATGTAGATAACACATCTTGATTCTTTTTCCTGCTGTCTCCCCTTTCCTCTATCTTTTGATCCCATTCCCATTTGAAAACAATTCTATGTCCTTATTTCTTATTCCTTATCTTTTATTTTGCTCTTCATTTATGTTTGGGTTTCTTATATAAGAGAAATCATATGATCTTAAACCTTAGATAAGTGATTTCATTTCCAATTAAGACTTGATTTTCAATTTCTATTACCACTTAGTTAGAAGATCATATCTCTGGTATCAATACTATAATGTATAGATCCATGAAAATGTAAGAAATAAGATAAAAGCTTATCTGTAATACTGCTTAGTATATAATACTTTAAAAGTATAAAACATGGTTAAATACCATTTACCGAATGCCTACAATATGCTACAAAATAATTTTACATAGCATATTTAAGTTAATTTTTACTGTACCCATTATGGGGATTATTTTTATTACAATTTGTTGACAGAAAAAATTAAGACTCAGTAATAAGTAACCTCACAATACCAAATAACCAATTCATTGTGTAACCCTGATTTATGGCAAAGATTATGGGCTCAAGACCCACATGCAAAGTTGAGGCTATCGAGAGCACTTTTGTTGAAAAGTGCACCATTAAAAAGATGCCAAACACTTTACATTAGAATTAAAAAGAAGCCTTGAGGGAAATCTCAAAAATTGACAAAAATGTAAATGCGTAAATTCCTTTGAAAAACATTGCTTTAAGATGGTAGTCCCAGCATACCCCACTTGAGAAGTGCTACCTAATGAATTTGTTTCCTAGGACTTGTTTGATAGTGTTTAACCATTCAGGCACTTGGAGGCCTCTGTAGCCATGACCTAAAAGACCCTGACTACTGCTCTAGTGAGTGGCAGATCTTAACATCATCCACATGGAGCTGATTTTACAGGCATGTGAAATACAGGAGTAAAGGAGTTAGGAAGGTTTCTACCCAAAGTTCAGTAGAAGGCTCATGAGGCTACGAAGTATACTACAGAGAGGGTAATGTGTGAGAAGCTGAACGTGCAGCAGGAATTTGGAGAGGCCAGGAATGTGGACCCTCTGCTGAGCAAAGTTATTGTAAAATGTTTTATCATGAGGTCTGCAGCTGGCAGTGTTCTAGGGTGGTGTTGATGTACCGATGGCAGTCGTGCTACAGCAAGATGTTTAGACCGCTGAAACACCTAAGGTGTTGTTCATCTTTACTATTCTAAGGGTTGAAGTGCAGAACTGTTAAAACTTTGAACAGTCTTCAAAATGTACTAAGTGTATTTGCATAAAAAATGAACATGAGTCATTCATAGCAAGAAATGTTATGCTTTGTATCTATAAAGCACCCCTAAAGACATCATGTGTTCAGACATTGGATTTTGGAAGATGACTGCATCACTGTATGTGCTGTTGGGAGGTGAGACTGATTGGAGAGATTGTGACCTAACGGTTATATCTCTTTTCCCTTTTATCTCTGCTTTCTAACTGTGATAACGTGAGCCGTTTTTGTCTGTCAGATCCTTCCACTATGCCATTCATGCCTTTGAAATCCATGGAGTGAAGATGTGAGTCAAAATAAGCCTCTCCTTCGTGTTGGGTATTGTGTCTTGGAAAAACAGTGACAATTTTAAGAGATATGTGGTGATGTCCCATTATATGTTTGATTTACATTTTCCTGATAACTAGTGATGTTGAATATCTTTTAGTATGTCTTTGACCATTTTTATATCTATTTGGGGAAATTGTTTCTCAATCCTTTGACATTTTATGTGCTAGTTATTTGTCTTTTGTTGAGTTGTAGGCATTCCATATTCCAATCATTAACATCTTATTAGGTATATAATTTGGAAATATGTTTCCAATTCTGTACGTTGCCTACTCATCTGGCTGATTATCTTCCTTCTCTGTAGATTATTTGAGTTTGATATAATCAAAATTTTTTTTATTTTTTATTGTCAGTGCTGTTGTTACCATATGCAAAAAATCATTGCTAACATGTGATACTAAATATAGTCCATTCTTTTCCTTATGTTTTCATCAAGCAGTGTATAGCTTTAGATCTTACACTTGAGACTATATTATATATTTTATTAATTTTTTAACCATCATAAAGGCAAATCTTTTCTTTTTTATATGGACATCCAGTTTTCCCAACAGTGTTGCAATGTTACCTTTGCTCCATATGTAATTTTAGCACCCCTGTCTAAAATCACTTGACTCCATGTTCCAGAGCATATTTCTGAGTTCTCTGTATTCTGGTCCAATGGGCTGTATGTTTGTTTCGTAGGCTAGTACCACACCATTTTGATCAGTGTTGCGTCAATGTGTTTTAAAATCAGGCAAAGTGAGACCCCCAGCGATATTCTACCTTCTCAAGATTATTTTACCTACTTGGAGTTCTTCAAAAGTCCATGTAAGTATGAAGATTATTTTCCTTTTTTTTTAATTTTAGAAAACCCCACTGGATTTTGACGGAGATTTCACAGGATATGCAGGTCAGTTTTGTGGGGGAGACATCATAACAACATTGTCTTCCAACTCATGAAAGTCGAATGTATTTCCAGTTATATGTGGCTTCTTCAGTTTCTTTCAGCATTTTGTAATTTTGTTACACAATGTTGTATTTTCTTGGCTGAATCTTTTGTTAAGTATTTTATTTCTTTGGATTTTATTGTGAATGGGATTGTTACTTAATTTTCATTTAGGACTGCTGATTATTAATGGGTAGAAGTGCTTTTGCACATTGGCTTTGGATCCTACCATGTACTTGAATTCATTTATTAGTTTTAAGAAATTGCTTTTCATGTGGGTTTATAGAACACTTAGTATTTTCTATGTATAAGATCATGTCATCTGCACATAATAATTCTTTGGATTCTGTCTTTATAAACTCAGTGTCTTTTACTTTTTTTATCTCAAGTAAACTAGGTCTTAAAAATTGCATTGACTGGATATAGTAAAAATGTTGCTTGATTTCTTGTTTTATCAACAAAGTTTTTTTTTTTCATTTTGAAATGTGATGTCAAATTTTGAACTTTGCATTTGAGATCTTTATTATGTTGAGGTAACTTATTCCATTCCTAGTTTTTTGAATTTTTTTCCATAAGAGAATGTTATAATTTATTACATATTTTATGTCAAAGAACTGATCATCTGGTTTTTATCCTTTGCTTAATTAATGAAACGTATTATATTAACTGATTTTCACATATTGAAGTACCTATATTCCATGAATAAATCATACTGGTCATGGTGTATTATCTTCCTAGTGTATTGCTGAATTTAGTTTGTTAGTATTTCTTTGAGGATTTTTTTCATCAATATTCATCAGAGATGTCTGTCTAAATTTTGTTTGCACCTTTGAAGATCTTTGATATCAAGACAGTGAATGCTATTCCCATTCAATGAAAAAAATCTTTGCTCATTTTCATTTTTCTGGAAGGATCTGCAAAGAATTGTGTGCCAGTTAATCTCGTCAACTGGATTGGCTTGAAAGGCACCTATGGGATTCATAAAGCACATTTACTGATGTGTCTGGGTGCGCAGTGCAGGCCGACTCTGGTGACCACGTGACCCCAGAGCCCTTGATCTCTGTTGCTTTTCCCCTGCACCCTGCTTGCCAGCACCATGAACTGCACTGTCTTACTCCACCCTACTTACCAGTCATGATGTGCCTGCCTTGGAAGAGCTAACCGGCCTGAAACCTGAGAGGAAATAACCTCTCCTCCCTCAACTCGTGGTTGTCAGTTGTTCTGTTCCAGCAGGGAGGAAGCTGACCAGTAGGGACTTGCATTAGCTCTTGAAGTGTGTTGTACAATTTCACAGTAAAGTTATTTGTTCCTGGACATTTTCATTGTTAAAATTTTTTTAAACGAATAGACCTTTATTATTTAGGCTCTGTAGGCTTTATGTTTCTAGAAATATATCCTTTTCTTCTAGGCCGTCAAAAATAACTGACTCATAATTGGCCACATTAGTTCATTGTAATCTTTCATTTTTTGAAACATCAGGTATGTGATATGAGTACTGCTACCAGTTCTCTCCTTTTACTGTCATTTACAATTTTTTCTGCTTTCTTTTTCAGCCTACATTTGATTTGAAATATAAAAGGACTATTTTGTATATGGCAAGTAGCGACATGTTATTTTAATATCCATTCATCCAATCTGTGCTTCTGATTGAAGAATATAATCAACTGAAATTCATGATGCTGTAAGGGAAGAGGAAGTGCAAAAGGACTACTTATTGGCCTTTGAAACTGTCTTCCATATGCCTTATAGTCACATTTTTCCTCTTATCTTCTCTCACTGCCTTCAAGTGCCACTTACTTTTTATAATGGCACACTCCTCTTCTTTCCTAGTTGACTTTCAGTCACAGGTATTTTCCTTGTGTTTACCAGGAGAGTTACATAAAATAGTTTATAGGTATAAATGTTTAAACTGATAATGTCTTTAATCACGTATGAAAACTCTACTCTTTCACATGTCTCCTATATAATTTGTCTTATTGCATTTCAAGTTGGAGTGTAAAATTATTTTATACCCATTACATTACTTTGTAGTTGTAACTTTTATCTTTTCCTTCTGTACCAGAATTGAAAAGCAATTTACATATTGCCACTATGATATTATGCAATTCTATATTAGGGTCTATAGCCTACTTATACCGGTGAATTTTATGTGTTGTTATGATATTTATGAATTATTTTTTCACTTGTGCTCCAGATGTAAAAGTAATTTATTCACCACCAGTATTATAAGAGTCTCCATTTATCTATCAATTTATCAATAGTTGTGACCTTTCTATTTTCATACACTTCTGTATTACTGACAAGGGTACTTTCGTTTCCACTTGAATGGCTTCCTTTATATTTTTTGTAAGGGAAGACTGGTAGTATGAATTCCCTCAAATTTTGTTTTTCTTGCAAGTTCTTTATTTCTTCATGTTTTTGTTTTTGTTTTTGTTTTTTTGCTTTTTGAGACAGGGTCTCGCTTTGTAGTTCAGGCTGGCTCTGAGCTCATTATGGTGCCCAGGCAAGCCACCAAGAACTCAGCTATCCTCCTGTCTCTGCCTCCCGAGTGCTGGGATTACAGGTGACCCACCATGCCCACTGTTGTATTTTTAATACATCATTTATCTACTACTCTTTCTGTTCTCCTTCTAAGACTCCCACAGTGTGCATGTGAGTCTATGTGATGTTGTTCTTTTTTTTTTCTTTTCTTTTTTTTTTTGAGACAGGGTCTCGCTTTTGTAGTTGAGGCTGTCTCTGAGCTCACTATGTAGCCCAGGCAAGCCTCGAACTCAGCAATCCTCCTGTCTCTGCCTCCCGAGTCCTGGGATTACAGGCGTGAGCCACCACGCCCGGCACTGTGATATGTGGTATTGATTGTTGGTGGGCGTGAGTCTCCACGCCCAGCATTGTATGTGGTTACCGAGGATTGAACTCAGGACCTTGCACTTGCGAGGCAGGCGCCAGAACCACTGAGCTAACCCTCCGGCCCTGTGATGTTGTTCTTTAAGTCCCTTAGACATGTTTCACTTTTCAGCTTTGTTCTTGCTGTAATTCAATAATTTCAGATGGCTCCTCTTTAAATTTGCTGATTCTTTCTTCTGCTTACATTGAATTGAAAACTCTTTTTACATTCTTTTACATAATATTCCAGTTTACTTGTATTCCTTAGGTCAATAATTTATTTGATCTTCTCTCTAGTTTGTGTTTGTTTTTCTTATTTGTTGTTGTTTTTTGTTTGGGGGGATGTTTTTGGTGATCTGTTATTTTGTTTACATGTCATTTTCCTCCTTTGTTAAGTATCTGTAAGTGTTTTCTCTTAGCTCAGGGGGTATCTCTACGATGTACATTTTGAATTCTTTCTTAAGTAACAGAGCTCCATTCCTTAGGTCTGTCTTTAGATTGTTCCTCCTATTCCTCACATACTGAGCTCATAATGGGAAGGACATTCAAGCCTCTGGTGGATTTGTGCCCTCTCAGATAGAAAGGTTTGCTGGTTTCTTTTCCACAGCTTGAACTGTCTTCCTTTCTTCCAGCATATGTTTGTAGCATTTCAGGTTCTCTGGGGCTACAGCAAGCCGGTGACTTTCCACTGGCTGCAGGTATCCGAACTATACTGGCTCCTCATAGCACTATGAACTAGTTGAAATAGAAAGTTGCTCCTTGGAGAGGTACCTAAAACCCGGAAGACCGATGGCACATGAGCATCATTCCCTTGTAGAATGGAGCTGAGAGTTGAGTGTACCCTACTGATTCTACTCACTGTGTGATCCCGGGAGGCTCTGACAGCTGTGCAAGGTCCATAACACATTTATCTCTCTCAGTTTCGTTGCAACTGTCCCAACTCTCCATTTCCCTAGGTCAAGTGCAAACTTTAACTGGTCTTCTGTGATTGGCACACAGGATTATTAGAATATTAGGTCAGTGTCTCGGCCATTTTGCCCCAAATGTGTTAAAAATATGCCTTTCCCTCAGAGGAAGGAACATTTGTGATTGGCTAATTCATAAAAGAGGATATAATACGTGTTTCTCAGATCCCCAAAACAACAGGGGAAAGCAAAATCATGTGGAGAGATTAGACTGGTGCACAGAGCTTTCCATAGATTGTGTTGTTCTAAGATAGTTTTACTCGTAGCACAATATACCGAAGATCGCTGTATCTGATTGATGAAATAGGAGAGGACGATTTGCAAGATCTTGTGCCATATTGTTAGTACAGGTCATATTTATCATGTATAAAATGGAACTATTAATGAAATGGAAGCAACAAGCGTTCAGTGTGTCCTAATAAAACATAATAAAACCTCACAGTCTTGTTTAAAAGACTCCTAACAAAGTCATCTTGCTTCAAACATGTAAAGAACTTTCGTTAGCTAAATATGATAGAATTTATTACTTAAGCCCTCAACAAGTGAGAATTAATTACGAACCTATGTAAAGAAAAAAGACAAAGACAATTTCACAAATAGTTTGCTATAATCAACCATATCATTAAATACAGTTGCTTGTTGTGAGAATGGCTTTCTTTGATCCAAGCTTAATTCAGAAGAAGTATAAATTAGCATGTTCATCTTACCAATATTTCCAAATCCTATTCAGAATTGATATTCCAGTATAATACCATACACTGGTATTTAGGTTACCATCAGGAATAGAATAAAACCATTCTGTATATCATACCAGGAGAAATACTTGTCATACACACCACTGTTTTCTCACCACTGAGAAAATTACAGTCTTTTCACGGAGAAGGTTTTTATGGTATTCCAATAAGTATCTCCATAGGAAGCTACTTGAAACATTTGAAAAGTTTAACAGTTCTCAAAAAGGACAAAGCTTCCTTTCTGCCCTTTTCTTCTCTAGGACTCGTAGCAGCTAATTCACCCGTGTTTAACCCTCACTGTAATTACCAAGGGTACTGAGTGCAATCTTGATTACTAACCTTGGTTTGTGATGTGAAAAACCTAATCTTACGTTTTTGCAGAATAATGACACAAATGTTAACTAAATAAATGGCTTAACGTCTATAAAATTGATTTTTTTTCAATTCTCTCTCTCTCCCTATTTCTTGAGTCCCACTAACCCCGAGGAAACAATATCTAACTTCTAGGCATTTGATTTTGGAAACGTCTTTCCTCCCTTCAGGGCCATAGATTTAGCCTTCTTTAAGGCACTTCAAATGAGAAAACTGTAATGACCCCAGACCAGCCTCCCAGGCATGTCTCTTAAACTTGCTTTTATTTTTGTTCTACCATCACATTTTTCTCTTTCCCTTCATCACTTACCCCTACTTCCCTTTTCCCTTTGAATATTTTCTATTTCACAGTCTATCATACTTTAAGGAATTAATTTACATCTTCAGTTATTCATTCCAGAGAAAAGATACAATATTTACAGATCTGTGACCTATATATTTCACTTATGAGTATGTCCTCAAGGTACATCCATTTGAGTACAAATGACTCAAACTTACAATTTTTTATGACTGAGTAACACTCCATTTTATAAATAAAACCACATCTTCTTTATCCATTCTCCAGTCGATGGACATTGAGGTTGTTTCCAAGATTTGGTTATCACAAACTGAGCTGCTATAAACATGGGTGCAGATGTGCTGCTGTGATATGAATCTTTTAATTCTTTCAAGTATATCACTTTCAGGATGATAGCAGGGTCAAAAGGGACCTCTAGTCCTAGTGTTTGAGGTGTATCCATACTGATCTCCACAGTGGTTGCACCAGTCTACATTGCTACTAACAGTAGAGAACAGTTCCTTTCTCCCTACAGCCTTGTCAACATTTGTTGTTGGTTGATTTTGTGATACAGTCATTCTTTGTGGAGTGAGGTGGAGTCTGAGTGTTGTTTTTATGCCCTTTACACTTGATCCAATGACAATCTGAGTATCTCTGCTTAGTTTCTCCACAAGCTCCTCAAAGTTCTGTGCTCCTTATTCCAATCACAGGAAACCAAAGGGTGGTTTCATATATACATCCACACTTAAGCACACATTCCATCAACAATATCCCAAACACATTAACAAGTTCCACTGGTTTGGCCTCCAAAACTTCAAAACTTTACCTCATTGGTCAGGTGTAGTGCTCCAAATCCTGTATCAGGGCATTTATATCATATAGTACCTCTAGGCTCTTTGTGGTTGACTATCTTTCATTTACTTCCTGGGAATAAACAAACCATGACCCTCATCTGGCCACAGAACTCCCCATTGACAAGAGCCTTGGCTGCTCTTTGTCATAACACTGTACTTCTAGAAGCTGACCATAGATGACACATCTAGTTTCATCCCCAGGCTGAGCTTTGAATTTTATTTAACATATAATCTCCAAAACACTGTATAATTTTTAGAACTTTGTTTTCATTCAGTGTACATGTTCTTGGAATTTATACTAACACTAAAACCCTTCCACTGTTAAACTCTGTTTCTTCTCTTTGAAATACATTCTGTGTTGATGATCCAGTTCCACACCTCACATTATCTCCTCATTTTCATAGGAAACTTCAGGAGATTCACAGGTGGTTCTGTTTTGTGTAAATAAAAGCTCCATAAAAGGAAAGTACAACCCTCTTTTGCCAATTTATTGTGCTTGTTTTTCCATGTACATTGGACATTGATAGAATCACAATTCTATTTCTTTTTATTTTCTTTGAGACTGAGAATGATATCTGATAGAGTTATCCAGAATGAATAACTATCTTTCCTTCTCACTGGTTTTCACGTTATGAACAAATTTATTTGAATGACTGAGATAATAAAAAGATGGGGAAAGTAAATATGCTTAAGAACAAAATTTTTCTTTGGTTTTATGCAAAATATTCCTGACATATAACAGGGTCACTGTAAGTAGCAGGAAAGGAACCAAGTTCTATTTTCTAGGGTAGAGAAGAATGCAGGAAATACTCTAATATTTTTTTAGTCATGAGCATTATTGAAAGTAGTTTTATTGATGTTTTCATTGTAAATTTTTTCTGTTATAATCACTGTAAGTTTTGGTTGTTATTTTTCTCAAGTGATTGCACTGAGAGTGGATTAAAGGAACCACTATGTAGGGAAAAAAAAAACTCAGTGTCTTTTCCTCGGCCATCACAAATGTGATGCTTGAGACACATAAGACTACAGAGATGTGTACAAGATCAAAGCACCACCAATGTATTCATCAAAGCTTTACATGACATGAAAGACTCCAGAAAAGAAGATTCAACGATACTAAAACACTGTATATTTTATGGTGTCAGATGAAAGAAGTTCATAAAAGTGGATAAACATAATTGGCAAAAATGAATCTGATCTAATGGTAATAAATTGAGGTAAGGGGCCAGAACCAGGTCGGCTCAAATTACTTTTTGCCTTTATGTGCATCATTACTTCTCTGTGCACCTTTGGACAAGACACATGACATAAGTGAAGGTTCGGGGGAGGAAAGAAGCTCAGAGTCCTTCCTAGGTGTTATTATGGCTTACTTTTCAGGAAAAAAAAAAAAGAAATTCTTAGTACTAAGAAACAGGAGCTAAGTGAGCAAGAGAAGGTCCAAAGACTGTTTTTTGAGACCCTTCTGATCTCTCTGAGCCCAAATCCCTCAGCGGGTCGCATTGTCATGCTTCAGTGAGTCACACACTGAGCCCCAACCACACTAGCGTGTCTGGAAGCAGTCAGCACCCCCAAGAGTGCTTGGAATTGTCCTCAAGCCTGGAATGATTAGCCTATAATACCAAGTGGGCTAATGGTTGTAAGACTGAAGCACAACTATGTCTAATCTTTCCCTTAGAATGCGTGTTGCTTAAAAAAAAAAAACTACGCTTCACTACGAATTAGTTTTTACTCCTGATAAAAGATTCTCAGAAGAACTTCTGCTAAAATTTATAATAAGTACTAGTGGAAAGAAGCAACCTATAAACTCATCTTTCATAAACTGATGGAGGGAATGTGATTAAATTAAATTAAAAATCATGTACTGCTTATTCACCCAGTGTTTCTACTGATTAATATTAGCAAGTAAACAGTCATTTCCAGTTTACTGTGAGATAAATATTTAAGATTTTATTAACATATGCTGGAAACATTTATTATATACCAGAATAGAGATTATCTAATTTAACAGCTCTGAAATCTAATACAGGCTGAGAATCATTGTCAAAGGGAAATTATCAGGAAAAAAATAAGATCGATGATTTTCACAGAGATGTGAAATGAGCTGTGGTTGAAGAACTTATTAATTCATGTACTATGTGGGAAGCAGGCAGATATTATGACCTGTTCAAAAGAAAAGTACAAACAGCACAAAATTCTGTGAAAAAAGACTATCGAGACAAACTGAAATAGATTAAACTTGGTTTCTTTAAATGGAGGAAGTCAATTAAAATCTTTATCACAACAGAATTTGCATACCTATCAGTTATTTGCACTCTGTGAAGCTTTGTAAAATTATTCAAGGCCATGAATAGGGCTATAATCTGATAACTCTGAGCATGAACTAATGCACAATGCAGTTTTCAACTGAAAGACAACATTTATTTCTATGTGACTAAGATTGCATACCAAGTACCTAATAGAAATAGGATCGCTTTATATTATTCTCCTTCCTTCAAATTATTCACCACCTGATTTAGACACGTGCCTCAAGTGATATTGAGAAAGTATAGAAGAAATAAAAGCTAAGTATAAAGGACACAAGCAAATCATAACTAGAAATTGTACTTCTTAAGGAGACTATAACCTCTAGGACTTGGGTGGAGTCACCTACAACAGCCCCATAACAATATTCCTTGTGTAGATTTATTCCTCTTCACCTCTGGGGCTGTCACTAAAAGACCATAGAAAGTAAGAAATAGGAATCTGGCTCTGAGATAAGGGCTGTCCCAATGTCAAGTTCTTGACCAGATTTACATTCTTTCCCCATGGAACCCATCACTAACATTCCAGACATTGGCCCAATGAAGAATAGGACACAGTTGTGTAAATACACTATTATTTCTGTGACATGAAAAACAGATGGTGTAAATGACTTCCAAAATGTATGATAAGGTTTGTGAACGTAAAGAAGGGAAAGAAAAATGTGATGTTTTAAAAAAAAGGGAAATAAAGCTTAGGTATGTGGGGGCAGGGAGTTGTAGAAAAGGCAGGGCAATGGGAAAAAATGAGAATCAAGATGTGTCATGTGCTGTTACAAACTCTCCATGTTGAATGTTATCATAATGTTTATGTAATATTTACCAATAAAATCAATTTAAAAACACAAATGTTTAAGTGGTCTATTAAAAACATTAAAGAGCTGTACCCTCGAAGGAGCCGCTATCCTTTTGAAAGGAGGAATGAGTGGGTAAGTTTTGCCCTGGCTTTTCATACCCTCAGGAAAAGCATACCTGGTATGCTCCCAGTTCCAAACCGGAAGGTGTCTCTTGTCTTTGAACAACCGCCCTGCTCTCTTGTGTTATGAGGAAAACTTGTCCCAATTTAGGACATTCCCCTGGCTCCTGAAAAGTAAGTGAAAAACGGAGAGACTAACTAGAGGAAAGATGGACTTTATAGTGACCCTGCTATTCCCCTGCTAGGCATATACCCAAAAGAATTTTAAAAAATCACATTGGAAAGACAGATGTACACCCTTGTTCATAGCAGCTCAGTTTGTCATAGCTCAGTCTTGGAAACAACCAAATGCCCATCAACTGGAGACTGGATAAAGAAGATGTGGTTTTTCTATAAAATGGAGTACTATTCTGCCATAAAGAATGACAAGATTGACTCATTTATGTGCAAATAGATACCCCTGGAGGACACACTAATGAGTGATATCAATAGATCACAGATAGGCAAATACTGGATCTTCTCATTGATATGAGCACCTGTAGATGCAAATGAGCTTAGAAAGTATGACGGTCTCTATAAAATGGGAAGTTTTTGAGGGAAATTTGGTGTGGGGATGCAATGAGGGGAAGGAATAAATATGATTCTGAAAGAAAATAAAAGAGCATGTATATAGGGGGTGGGGAGGTGTGGGTGGGTAGGGATATGGGTAAAAATGAGAATTGACTGTGTCATACATTGGTACAAATTCCCCAATGTTACGTGTGATTGTGAGATGTATATAAATTGTACCAATAAAGAATTCAATTTAAAAAAGAAAAAAGAAAAAAATGCTTCCAAAACCAGTTTTGGGTGTACTGATAGGTGATTGACATGTAGGTCATTGCAGACTGATGGAGGAAGACCTACTGAAGATATGGCTGGCCTCAAATGATAGGTCTGTAGCCCGGATGCCATGAAAGGGAAAATTAGAAGGAAGGGTTTTAAATTAGGGAAGAAATACAGTCCTGTTTCTTTGGTCTTCCAATGAAGACTTACACCGATGACTTTACCATAAGCTTCCAGCTCTTCCCTTGGATCGGCACTACATTCTTTTTTTTTTTTTTTTTTTGTAATTGAATTCTTTATTGGTATATTTTATGTACAGCTCACAATCAAACTCAGCATTAGGGAATTCACACCAGTATATGAAATGAGTTAATTCTCATTTTTACCAATATCCCTGCCCACCCCACAACCCCCCACCCCCTATATACACGTGCTTTCTTTTTCGTTACAAATCCTATTTATTCTTTCCCTTCATTACTTTCCCCTACCACATTCCCTTTGAGTGTTTCCTATTTCACAAAATCTATCATACATGCTGCATTTTTTTTTTTTTTGCTTTTTTTGGAGACAGGGTCTTGCTCTGTAGTTCAGGCTGGCCCTGAGCTCACTATGGTGCCCAGGCAAGCCGCCACGAACTCAGCAATCCTCCCGTCTCTGCCTCCCGAGTGCTGGGATTACAGGCGTGAGCCACCACGCCTGGCATTATATGTGGTAACCGGGGATCAAACTCAGGTCCTTAGGCTTGCAAGGCAGGCGCCGGAACCACTGAGCTAACCCTCCGACCCCACATGCTGCATTCTTAACACAGCTTTTGTGACTTCCATATTCTTGGGCTAATGGCTACTGGAAATTGTACATTCTCTACTCTCTGATCCTTGAGCTTATGTAATTAATTGTCTTGCATAATTATACACTTACTTTCAACAGATTCTTTTTTCCTCAAGAATCTAAAGTTAGTTCTTAAGTAGTTCTTCAGTACTGAATCAGGGTATGGAAGGCCTAGGAATACCAGTGAACCCCCTGAAGGCTCCAAACTGTAAGGGTGAGAAATACTTTGAAGTTTGTATTGCCCACCTTCAGTGGCATGCTTTGATTGAAACAAAGAGATTAAAATGGTTAAAAACTTAGGGTTTTTAAAGTTAAGCTATTTTCCAGATTCTTGATACTAAGACAAAGCTGCTACCCTGACTCTCATAACAGAACCATATTTTCAACATTTCTGTGCCCTCGGGTGGACCAAAGTTTAGGTAAATTTACACCCATACACATCTTCCTGGCTTTTGTTCTACCCTTTCTAGAAACTGGACTGTTTTGTGTATTCAAGAGGGATGAACTTACTGTCTTCCCAACTTGGCCAAACTGAATAAAGATACTTTTTCCCATTTTTAATGGACTTTTCTCATACAAGGTGGACAAACAAATCCATATAGCTAGAGCCTAGATGCAGACCTCTAATTGCGTGTCCAGCAACACTGGGAAAATTGTACTTATGTTACAGCCTAGAGATTCTAAGGAGTTAGATGTGCAGTTTTTATTACTCAGTGAGTGCAAAGAAACTTTGCAAAGGCTCTTTTGGAGATGGCAGCCAGATATTGAAGAGAACTAGGAGCACTAAGAACCTGTAAGAATTCATACAAGTACATGATTATAGGATTCAGACCAGGGTACATGTAGGTAATAAAGCTCTATACAAATGATGAAGACTATATATCTCATAACCCAAAAGGTGTGATATAGCACTAGACTGAAACATAAAATTTTCCTCTATAATCCTCCCATTTTCCTCAAAAGTAATTAAAATTAAATTATCCTACTTTGGCTATTGTGTAGGTTCATTAAAGTTAACCTAGTTGTTCACACAAATGCAGCAAGAATGGTAATTGACCACATATGTTTTTAAGTTTACTTTGCTGTAACTTTTTAAAGAAATCTTCAGATTAGCATCCTGAATCTAAAGGCTAAACTTAGAGCCTGTCAGCTACAGTATTAATAGAGTTGGATAAATTGCCCTCTTCTTCAGGTCCACAAATTACATTGAAGTCTTTGGATGTGCCAGGAAGTGATGTTATTTATAAGTTTGTGAAGCTTAAAACTTATATGTCAGATACTAGGCCAGTTTTTTGTGAAGGTTTAATAAGTACTAGCTATGTAAAGTAAACCTTAATTCCTGAAAGTTGTCTCATGTCATATAATACTATGTACTTTATTTGTGAATATTACAGTCAAAGCAAATGTTAGTTACATAAGTAATACTCTCAATTACATCAAAATATAAAGGAAAGAGTTGATTTAACCCAGAACCTTTGCATTGAGTGACATCCTTAGCCTTCTTAACTGTATTTTGTTGTTATTGTTGTTATTTCAAAGTCTTCTTAAGTGTCTGCATTGCTTGTGCTAAGCTTGAATTTGCAATTCTTTTGACTTGGTCTCGCACAGTGCTGGGATTACAGTGGCGTCCCACCTGACTCAGCTACTGATTCCTACTTAATTTCTGTAAACAATTATGTTGATATAAAAGGTGAATATTTTGAGATTTTTCAAATTAAAGGGGGCCAAAAACCTATTTCAGTTGTTTATGAAGTTTTGTGCTATTGCTAACTTATAAAAACAAATATTTCTTAGGCTACCACAAGCATACTCTGTGTACATATGCAGTTATATTACTACACTTTATCAGACATTAGTGCCATTTCAACTCATAACTTGGTACCTAATTCCATTTCTAGCTATTTATCTTTCCAAAGTAATGTCCTATCTGAAGATCTGACCATTGGGCGGAGAATTTACCTTTGTTCTAGTCCTGCAGGCAAAGAGTGACATGATATGATAATAAGAGTAGAAACTGTGGACATTCAGGGCATGTCCTGTGGCTTGCTTCTATTTTCAGGGTCTACTCTGAACCAATCACATATGCACACCACTTCCCTTTGATGATAAAGCAGTGTTTTACACACTCAGCTTTATGGTTTCTGTGTCAAATAACATTAGATTCTTTATGGGTTACTTAGGCCACATGATCATTCTACAGCTCATAATTAAATACACTGTGACCCTCTTAAGGTCCGCTAATGGGTCAAGAGCTCTTTCATCAAGGAGGAATCGAGGATGACAAATCCTTGGTTCCAGATTCTAAGCACCTCTGCTGTGATCCATGTGTTGTGTCTGCCAAAAGCTCTAACCACCATCTGTGAGTCACTGACATTTCAGGCACCATTGAATATGCTGCATCAGATGGTCCAAGTGGTAGAGAAGCTTCTACATGATCCTGAGCATGTCATGAAGCCTTCTCCTTCTTTGGGTCTGTCCAAATGAGTGAATTTATGAGACATTCAGGAAGTGGCCAGTAGAGCACTCCGAAATTACACGTCTTCCCTGAAAAATACAAACAGAGACAGCCCCATATGATGGACCAGATAGAACAACTTATTTTTCACTTTATGATGAATATTTTGACACACATACATTATTGAGCCCTTGCAAGTGTCACTGAATTACATGGCCTCATGAATTTCAATAGAATTTATTTCCCCACTCATTCTCTGGCATATAAGGGACGTATCAATACTTTCAGATGAGTTGTTGCTTTTTGCTCATTTGTCTGATCAGTGTCATTAAAGGAATAGACAAGTGTAATAATTTGTGGAGTTGAAGAGGACGCATTTTACCCCAGAGCTGAAGAGCACACACATTCCTGGGGTAGGACCACTGAAGCTCTAATGCTGGGCATTCCAGCTGAAGGCCGGCTACTGACACGGGTCCTTCCTGACAGGATTCTTTTGTCAGTTTAGTAGCTGCATGCTCTACAAAGAGGTAGAGAAGTCACTCCACGCATCCTACGCAGCTCATACAACAACTATAATTTGAGTCACCATCCAACTGAGTTTTCGATAATCTAGTGGCATTCATCAAGATTATCTCTCTCGTACACAAACTAAATATGTAGGTGGAATAATGATATTGGGGGAATAACAGGCTTTGTACCTTTCAAGTCCTTGATGATGTCACTAATTTCTAAAATCTCTCTAGGAATATGATGCTGCTTGTGGTTTACTGTTTAACTAGGTAGAGACAACTACAGAGGCTCCCACTTGACCCTTGTTATGCTAAGAAATTTTATGTCACAGGTCATGGAATCTGTAGATTCTGCCGGGGGCTGAGTTTGGGCATTGTAATTATGTGCTCAGGAGCTGGGGAAGTAATCACAGAATGAATTAAAGCGCTGAGATGGCCCAATGTAACATGGATCTGAGCTGAAATTCTGTTCAACTCCTGACCTCCAAAAGCCCTTTCTCTGACTCATGGACCATAGGGATAGTTTGGTTCTCTTGGAAATAATGTGGTTTCCAAGCCATTATCTACCAGTCCCTCAAAGATCTAATTACTTCCTTTCCCCCGTGCATAGTTACCCTGGTAAAAATCTGTAAATCTATGTATGGAAAGCAGCCAGAAAGATTAACATCATCAATATTTGGCCTTGTGAGGTGATCTTGCCTCAAGGGAGCCAGCCTCCTTTTAAAAGGGTCTGTACGGGCCAGAATACTGATTGCTCCTTTGAATCTGCTGTGCTTTAACGTAAATTCATCCATCCCGTTCTTTTAGTGCTGCCACTTTCCTTGTAAAAACCTGAGGCCTAACTACTAATCTTTTATTTAGGCTTCACTATTTAGAAACTGGATTCCCATCGTAAATTGTTGCTTACGGAGATTTATGATTATAGACATCTTCAGTGGTTCTAAGGCTTCCCTCACAAATTTGTTTTATGACTACTCCTAGGGTGGGTGAGCAGATCTTAAATGACAAACCCATTTTAGCATTTTAATCTCAATAAATGTTTGAATCCTGACTTGGGGTCCCAAACAGATAAGTAAGATTTAAGGGGGATATTTATAAAATATAACAAGTTAAATTGTACAGATGAGGGTTGACTATCAAATCAGACATAAGATTTATCTGACAAACCATATGTTGTAAAAGAAGAGCATGTTCTTGTTTGTATTGTTTTCATAATATGAGGATCAAGTAAAAGACAAGGACTATGCTTATATTTGGTTTTGGTTTTAAATGTACTTATAATTATTTCAGTAGTGAACCATTTGGACTTAGCAAAAATAATAGTTCAATTACTGTTAGTAAAGAAGGGATATTTTCATACTTAAAAGGTTAAATGTAGCTGGGTTTGGTAGCCCATGCCCATAATCCTGGAACTCAGATGGCTGAGACAGAGGGTCATGAGTTCTAGTACATTCTAGAAATATAGAGAATTCAAAGCAGGCCTGGAGACATAGTAAGATGCTATATCAACAAAACAAAGTGAAATGAAATGAAAGAAAAGGAACAAAAAAAAAGCAACAAAAAACAAAAATTTTCTTCTATCTTTTTTTAAGAATTTGTACCAGTATATGACACAATTTAAGAAACCAGATGTTTTTGTGTAACATTTCATTTATTCTATAATTTTCTAACAAAAGAAGAGCTAACAAGCTCAGATCCTCAACTTAATAACAATTTAAATACATAACATCTCAATAAAGACAATAAAAGTAACACATTTTCAAAAGATATTATAGCTAATTCATGCTCAGAAGAAGATGAAGAGTTGAGAAATTTGATTTAATAACCAAATGTTTAGAAGGCCTCCTAAATACAGAAAATAATTCTTCTGGATTATAACAAATTTTAGGTCTATAATACTGAAATAAATTTAATGATGATATATCAGAATCTTCATATCTTATGATGTTTAGGAGTAACTGGAAATAAAAGTTGGGATTCCACAATGATTAATTAATCTTTTATTGATAAATACCATATCAAAGTTTACTTGGGATCAATTACAGTATGAATTATAGTATTTTAATATTTGAATGTTTATAGAGTCAAATATGGAAATGACTTAAACTACATAAAATTGCATTCTTTTCTTAACATATTGCTAAACAGAAGTATTTAATGATCATAAATGAAAAAAGAAGCAATCTAAATTTGCTATTCATTTTTGCTATAGAAAATTAAACTTGAAAGTATCCACACAGCAACCACTAAAAACAAATTATCAACTTCAATTCAGTTCTTTCATGGTTATAGGAAACAATGACAAAATTACTGTTTTTAAGAAGAATGTTAGTATAATGAGAAATATTTTAATTATAGAAGTTTAGAACTGTATATGTCTAATGATTTGTGATTTTAAACAATATTTTCACACAAAATACTCTGTATCTATAAAATTACGAAACAGAAATGGAAAATTTTAACACTACCAAATGAAGTTTCAGACTGAAAATACTTGCTACAACTATAAATACATAACTTTTCCTCATTTTCAAATACAACTAATCATTTATTAATAAAACTAGTTTTATGCAGATTAAAATGAGAATTTACAACTCAAATGTTGA
>PVIC010024726.1:0-25804 GCA_004025085.1 Thryonomys swinderianus
GGGCCTTTACACAGAGCTGCATCCTCAGTTCTTCTGTATGTTTAGTTTTGAGACAGGGCCTCACTCGTCACTGAAAGCCCATACTGGGCTCCAACCTGCAATTCTTCAGCCTCAGCCTCCCAGTGTGCTGGGAAAACAGGTGCACAGACCATGCCTGGCTTGGACACCGTATTTCTGATTGTCAGTGCCCATCTACCATACTCCTTGCACCTTCCTGCAGTGAGGGAGCAGCGCTCTTTATGGTAGCAGCAATGGCTGCTTCCAAGTGTAGTGCAGGATTACAGGAGAAAAATAAAATAGAGTTTCTAATTTCTGATTCAAGGCATAGTCAGAGGATCAGGACTGTCTTAAAATAATTTCTTATCTTTGATAACCACAGCATCATCATGTCTAAATCAAGCCCCAGGAGTTGCCGATGATTACAGAGACTGAACGCACAACACCTCGCCACTTCTCTGTGGCTGAGAAGAGAATCTGATGATTGGAAAGAACATTTCTATAGGTTGGAAAGATGCTGCCTGTTCCTACTGAGTCCCCGAAGGGCACTTTTGCCAGCTATAGTGATGGGCCACGTTTTGGCTGATGCACTGGTCTGGGTCCTGCTGGGAAACCTGAGATGACCTTATCGGAGCTGTCTGTGCTCAAGTGGTGCTAGTGCTGAATAACAGGTGTAGGAAAATCCTACCCAAAGGTGTCGCTTCGCTGTGCTGGGAATCTTATGCTGAAGAGAATTGAGAAAATTGCCTAAGTAGCAAGGTCTCTCTGACCTCTTCCCTCCCTCGGACTTGACAGGTGTCCTGCCTGACATCCCGGGGGGAGGATTACTACACAGAAATGCCACAAAGAATTGGGAAAAACAGGTCTTGTCAAATTCCCCCAATTTATTACCATGAAATCATTTCTCCTTTTTGTCTAATCACACTTCCAAACTCACGTCTGCTCTTTATCAAAGCTAGACAAATACACAGTTTCTCCATAAGTTTTAGGGTCTTAATTTGCTAGGAGTCCTCTGTCATGTGAAACTTTGGTTGTTACATATCTACCCTTTTCATCTGTTTTTTTGTTGCAGGAGTGTCTATCAGAGCTCTTGGGATGGGTCAAGAAAATAGGTTACGTTATCTTCTTTGGGCCAATCTGTAACTAGACTCAGGGTTCAGTCAGGCTCCCAGGAAAAAGTACAAAGTGCGACTTGAAAGAAAAACATGACAAAAAGTTTTGCAAGATTTTTATAATTCATTTCAGCAAAAAAAAAAAAAAAACCAAGGGAGAGAGGCTACCTCCCTCTCAACAGAGTAACTATTACTACAAGACTCTGAAATCTGCACCCTCCTACATTGGTGATAGGGCTCCAAATGCCATTAATGTTCTGAAAAATTGTATGGCAGTTTCTCATAAAATCTAGAAAGAATTACCATTTGATAGAGAGATTTTACATCTTATTATATCCCCTCATCTTGAAGAGTTATTTGTACAACTATGTTCACCTAGAGTACTAGTCTCAATAACTAAAGCGTTGAAATAACACAGCATTCATCAACAATGACTAGACAAAATATGACACAGCCACACAATGGGACATGACTCTGCCTGAGATGGAAGAAAATCCCAACACATCTACAACACAGATGAACCTTAGCGTCACGTTAATTGAAGGAGGTCAGTGCTATGGCTTAGGTGTCCAGCTCCTCCAAAACTCATCAAAAACTTAATCCCACTATAACCATGCTGAGAGGCTGTGTCTAGCGGGAGACACTGAGGCCGTGAAGGCTCTCTTTCTCGGGAGTGGATTAGTAGTATGAGGTGAAGCCCTCTTAGAAATAGGTCCAGCTGTTCTGCTATTCCCCTGTGTAAGGCCAGTGATCCTTTCATCTTGGATGCTGGGGCCAAGGCAGACATATCCACCCGCACCCTATGGTGGACTCTGAAACACCAGGACTCTGTTGCCTCTAAATTACCCCGTCTCAGGATTTCTGTGAGAGCAGTCAAGTTGCCTAAGGAAGCCAATGACACAAAGGTATGTACTGTAACATTCCTCCCACCTGATGGACTTAGTCATATCCTAAGGGTAGACACATGATGGTGGATATGATGGGCTAGAGGGATGGAGAAGTGGGAATCACATTGTGCTTTGCAAGATGAAGAGCTCTGTAGGAGGATGGTAAATATAAAATTATGGGTGTATTTAATATCCGTGAACTCTTCTCTTAAAATGATAGGATGGACATTTTATGTTTTATGTAAAAGCTTTAAAGGACATCAGAGATTTTTATAGCTACTCTCCATAAAGCAATCTATATCTCTGTGTTTGGGATTACAGGTTTGCACCACCACTCCCGGCTCTAGTTATGTCTTGAGCCTGATCCTTACCTCTTCCGGGCTCACAATTATAAAAAGTGAGAATTTCTCTATATACTCCCACCTTTCCCTATATACACTTCACCTTTGTTTGGTAATTAATCACCCTGGGTTTTGCTTTGTCTTTCCTCTCATGCATTAGCGGCCCCCAGAAATAGTCATCTCTTTCTATAGCCCTTTTTCTACCTCCCCTTAAATCTATACTATCTACAATACTGTAGCTGGAAGTTCACTTTCTTCACCCAGACTCATCACAATGCCGTGGCTTCTATGCTCCGCCCAGAAGGATATCATTTTGCATATGATAGTTCCACTTATATAATACTCTCAAAAATAAAAACAGTAGGAAAAACATGTTAATGGTTTGTAGCGGTCAGAGATGGTATTAGGAGTAAGGATTATGGAAGGGATATAGTTCTGTCACTTGGCTGTGAACATTACACAGATCTACATAAATGATGGGGACTGATGTACACAGATGGTAGTCAGTGTAAAATTCTGTGTCCTCTATAATGTTAAGATTTTGTAAGATACAAACCTGGGTAGAAAATAGGAGAAAGGCACCTGAGTACTTTGCTTGCCCCCTATTAACAACAAGCTGCTGTACAGTGAGCAACTTGCAGTGATTTCAAAGGAGAAGAGAGGCAAGAGCGAAGGTTGGGACCAATGATCTGGAAGCAGGAAGGAAGGGACCACTTTTGGCAGGAAGCAGCCTTGCATTTCCCAGCTGCGGGGAATTGGCTGGCATCTGAGGCCCTCAGGAGGCACTGGGGCCCCTTCTCCCTGGCAGCCTTCATTTCCTGGTGAACTTGGAGACACACACAAGGTGGGGTGATGCTGCAGACTCATCTTGCTCTCAGGCTCTGAGGAGGCCACACAAGGCTCTGCTCCAACAACCTTCCAGTTCAATTCTCCCCCTGATTGATTTTTCTTCTGTTACTCTCTCATAAGAGTCATTTCCGGGAGCACAGGGCAGTGCACTTCCTGCATTCAAATTTACATCTCAGAGTTCATTTGCAAAGGAGGTGGTTGTAGATGGTGCCAGGAATATCACACAACTGATGCAGACCCTACAACGGGGGTGTGAACTGGACCACTGGCCAGTGGCTGGAGCTAAAGAGCTCATTACTGCTTCTGGGTGGAGCATGGAAGCCATGGCATTGTGATTAGTCTGGGTGAAGAAATGGACTTCAGGCTACAATATTGTCGATGGTATAGATTTAAGGGGAGGTAGAATAAGGGCTTTGGAAAGGGATCGTTGTTTCTGGGGGCCACTGATGTGTGAGAGGAAAGACAAAGCAAAACCAAGAGTGATTAATTACCAAACAAAAGTGGAGTATGAAAGTCAGGAGGTAAGATACCTCTGGAAGTATATAGAGAAATTCTCACTTTTTATAACTATGAGGCTGGAAGAGGTAAGGATCAGGCTCAAGATTTAATTAGAGCCGGGCGTGGTGGTGCAGACCTGTAATCCCAAACACAGAGATATAGATTGCTGTATGGAGAGCAGCTACAAAAATCTCTAAAGGGCCAGGGGGAAAGTTTATGTTGGAAAATATATGTGGGCAGAACTCTTAGAAATGGTTTGTGGAAAATCTAACCAAAATCCATTCACGGAAATGGTTCTTGATGACAAGTGGTTACAAAGATTTACTCTATTTAGGTCTCCAGTTTGTTCTTCTGCTCCTCTGGTGCTGGGTGGATACAGTATTGGTGAGGCTGCTGAGGAGGCTTCGTGTTGTCCAGAAGTTTACCCAGTGGCAGACAGTACATGTGCACATTGACTAGTCTCAAGGAATATGATAGGCTGGCACTTGATATTAATCTCCACCCAGGATTCTTTCCTGTAGAGCAGAAGCTAAACATGCTTTGTTCAAGTATGTTTTTCAGACTTTCTTGCCAGGAAGTTTCGCCATATAATTTAGATCCCCCTGGAAGGTGAAGGTATGATGGAGAATGTTTGTTTGCCTCTTTGACTGTTTTTGTTGGCAAGGACCCCTGGGTGACACTGAGGTTTCTGAAACAGTGTTATCATTTCCAGTTACTAATTTTCCTAGGTGTTGAGATAATTGCATTTGTGGCAGTGGTTTTCTGTGTGTTGCATTATAGCGATCACTGTGTCCTTCGCACTTTATAAATAGTAGGAACTCAGTAAATCCATATTTCTTGGAATTGCATTTAATTGAATTAACTAAGAAAAGCAAAACCAAGCTTGTAGTGTATTTTATAAATTCCACAGTGAACATCATTTGCAGCCAACAAGTATGTCCACAATTTGAGTCTTTTTTATTGACTACTGCTCAATACATTCTTGCTGTTTGTTTTTAATGAAAAGCATACACCAAGACAGAGCAAAAGGAGAGCAGTGGGCTTCCCCGAAGCTCCAGGCCATTGCTCAGGAAAGAGTTTCCCCTCTTCCACCAGACACTCCAGCTCCCTCTTCCCTGGACAGGTCAGGTAAGAGAGAGAATGAAGGGTGAACAAGGCACATGCGTGGTGAAGATGTGGGTGCAGTGCTGGCAGCCGGGGTCCTTACAGGGTCCTTCATGCTGACTCAGCATCCAGTTTCCCCCCTCCCTGACTGGGCACTCTGATGCCAACCTGGCTTTCACCTGTTCTCCTGTGCATGCAGCACTCTACCTCTGTCTTCTCCCTCTTCTTAGCTGCTGCTTTGCCTTTCTGTTGCCAGGAAGCAGTAAAGCCCCTCTGCAAGCATGCATGAGTATGTCAGCCCCCTTAGACTACAGAGTTGTGGATGGAGTGTTTAGCTTAGCTTTATTTTGCAGTTTGCTGTGTGACTTGTTGCTGTGGTTAAGTAACTGGGAAAGAGAGAAAACCCTCTGGGTGTGAGGGAACATATTCTCTTCTAGGGAGGAAAGACACAAACTGGTACTTCGAAATATGATGGCGCTGCATTGTGGACTCATATACAGTTTATTGTAGGTGAAGTGGCAGAAAATAACCCGAGAGCTGCTGAAATGTATAACCCTGCCTGATGAGACAGACCAATCAGAAGACATTTGAGTCAAGCCTGGTTGCTGGTTTGGTTTTAAAATTTATGGGATTTCACAGACTGCTAGGAGAGGTTCCTCATGCTTCTCCTTTGCAGCCATGTATAGTGCACACTAGCAACCACCAAAAGACTTGGAAATTCATCATAGGACCCCAGTTTATGCCTGTATTTACTAAGATTAAGTAATTCTAAATCACTCAATAAAACACCAACAAATATCAATAACATTTTCTCCTTATGCAGTTTGGCATCCATTGAAGGCTGCCTGAAAGGGAACAACTCAATTATTTTAAGATAAAATGTTAGATTAGGTGGAACTTCACATATTTGCCAGCCATCTGGTTCAGTCACAAACACCCCAGGGATGTTGAACATATTTGCTACTGAAAAGAGTCTGAACTTGAATGACTTTTAAATTGGGATATAAAATGTAGTGGCCTGGACTATGTGCAGACACAGAGCGAAGGCTCTTGAATAGATCTCTTTCGAGCCTTACATTCCATGACATTTTCTTTTCTTCTGCAAGAATTAAAGGATGCAAATATTTGTAAATAACAATAAAAACTCCTTTTCTCAAATTAAATTATGTAAGATGAGTTTCAAATTAATCTTGAGAATCTTCCACCTTGAAGTTAGCCAGAAAAAAACAAAACAAAAAAAATATCCACTAGAAATGTTCTTTCTCATTTTTCAGTATGCAGAGGAATATGGACATTAAAGATTGTATGAAGAGGAATCCCAGGCTGTAGAATACAGAGCTTTGGCGGGAGGGTAAGGCAGCAGAGAGCTGCTACCCTCCAGCAGGGAGGCATAGAGACAGGAAGGAACTTTCTGGGTCATAAGTCCAGGGACCGCCTCTTCCAACCAGGCTCCACTGTTTAGATCTAAATCATAACATCCAGCAACTGTGGAAACGCTGGTGTTTGAGGCTTCTTCCAAAGCACTTTAAGTGGAGCCAGTTCACACAGAATGTTTCCTATTCCAGTAGCTTTCCTCCACTTTCAGTGATAACTGTTGTTTTATTACTCCTCGATCTTTGGTATTAATTATATTTACCTTCTGAAACTAATCATACAGTTGATGATCATCATTTACTTTATAATTTAGAATTATTCTTTTCAGTGGAAAAGATACAAAATAGATCTTATTCTTTGTTTTGCTTAGGAAAGATTCCACTGGGAACCCCCCTGGCTCTCCAGTGTGATCTGAAGACGGAGGAGGACAGGGCAGGCCTTGGGCCCTAGAGCCAGTGCTGGGCTCTGGGCCCCAGGGCTGTGCTCTCTGGCAAAGGCCGAAGTAAGGATGCTGGAAGGTGGCTTGGGAGTCCTCAGGCTGCTCCTCTTAGGGGACATGTAAACTTTCTACATAGTTTGTGTGTTGTTCAAGTCTTTGACCTCCAGCACAGTGAACTGCACTAGATTTTAATAATCTGAGCATAATCACAAGGCAAGTAGGAGCCTCATCTGCAGTTCTCCTAATAGCTTACATTCTATAGATTTTTAAAAATTGCTTAATGAAATTAGGAATGATTTAAAATCCATAGTGATGATTTGATTTTTATTAAAATACATAATGGCAAATACAATATTATAAAACAGTTGACAGGGTCTTTTTCTTGGATGTACATATTATAAATGATTTTCATTTTCTTTTTGTGCCTTTCTAAATTTTCCAATATTTCTTCACTACAAATACGTGTTAATTCTGGATAAGAAACTCTTAACAATTTTCAAGCTATAATGTGACATGGGGCTTGGGCAGTTGAGGTGAGGGTGGAAGAATATGAAGATAAAACTGAGTAGTCTGTGTTTATGGAAACTTTCACTTTAGTTCCTTGACTGAAGGAATATGCAAATAAAAATTTAAATGATTAAACATGAACATTTCAAATGGTCAAAATGAATACAAAATAGTGTATTTCAAGAAAATGACAAGTCATAATGAATTTTGTACTATCAAATAATCCCATCTAATCAGTAGGGATACAAATTTGCAATGCTAATATTATGATTGTCATTGGATAAGAAAACTGGGCACTGTATTTCAGCTTTTGGGTTTCAGTGAGGTTAATTTTGGCTCATTGGTTAAGAAGGAAACTCTGTGAGACTTGACTTAAATTTTTACCTGCAACTGAGAACCGGCTGCCCAACTGTGGGTGAGCCGTTCAACCTTCCTCATTTTACAAAGCAAAGGTATTCATCCCATTGCACTGAGCATTTCATATCCACAGCTTATGTGGACTAACTATATTGTACATGTGTGTGGCATGTTGTGTTAACTAGAACAAAATATACCAACTCATCCGAATTTTGTGATCCTATGAGGCCTGCACTAATCAGATCATTAACATTAACACTTCTGCTTGTAGATGGGGAACCTAAGGCTTAGAAATGGTAAATGATTTGCATGGAAACAGTGCATGGCAAAGCTGGAATTGCACTGTGTCCTGTGGTTTCTGCCTTGGGCTTCACATGGAAACTGCCCCTTTTCTTCTTCATGAAAGACTAAGTTATAAGGAATGTGGGTTTATAATAGTCATGGTGCCATTAAAATAAATATGTTTTGATAAAGCCACAATATTTATTTTTTTAACATGTAGTTAAAAATGGGCAATTATTTCTATGCTTGGGAAACTGATGCACTCAAACCATGAATCTCTACTGAAGACAAGGATAGGGTTCTTTCTCCTCTAAAAATCTCTTTCAGTTAAGTGTCTGTTTTCTCATTCTTTTTTCTTTTCTCTTGTCAATGTGATGTTGACTTTTCTTTTTGTTGGAGGCTGTGTTTACATTATGGACACAAATCTCCTCTGAAATATTACTGAAATGTCAAGAGCATTAACGATAATGTGGCTTTTGAATATTCATACTATTGGTGTAGTATCCTTCATAATTTGGGACTTTACCTGAATAATTTGATGCCAGAATAATACAAAATGCTTTAAATGGTTTTTATAAAAGTTGAGTGATAGTGGTACATCAGACAAATTGCTTATTAGACACTCATTTGCTGAAATAAAGGTAAATATCCCACCAGCAGGGGGAAAAGACAAATAAAAGGATTTGTGTTTCAATGATGTTCAAAGTGAGATCATATGCAAATAAATCATCTAAATTTTTTTTTTTTTTTGAGACAGGGTCTCGCTTTATAGTTCAGGCTGGCCCTGAGCTCACTATGTAGCCCAGGCAAGCCTCAAACACAGCAATCCTCCTGTATCTGCCTCCTGAGTGCTGGGATGACAGGCGTGAGCCACCATGCCCGGCACTGTAGTATGTGGTATTGATTGCTGGTAGGCATAAGCCCAGCATTGTATGTGGTTACCGGGATCGAACTCAGGACCTTGCACTTGTGAGACAGGAGCCGGAACCACTGAGCTAAATCTCCAGCCCAATCATCCAACTTTTAAAAATAATTTTACATTAGTAGTTATAAACCTCAGCATGCTGGTCTCTGAACGGAAAGGTAACTGCTCCTTCCTGAGTTGTAAAGACCCAGGTCCTCTCCTGACTGTGCACTGGATACACAGGACTGCTGGTCTCCATGGGGCGAGGCGAGGTGCTCATCAGACCCTGATGTTTAGTTGCTTCCCTGGCTGTTGTTTTAGAAGAGAGGCCAGGCTGGGTGTTTTTCTAAAGTCTTCCAGATGAGTCTGATAAACTGAACAAAATTCTTCTAACAGTACTGAGTTTGTAGGGACAATAACTAGAAGAGTGGCCTTTTAGAAACATTCTTCCTATTAGAAGAGAATTTATGTCTTAGCTGCTTGGAATCTGTTTGTCATCACAGGCAGCTGTGATGCTCAGTCTGGCACAATCTTTGCACAGTGAGTTTACAAAGGTCCAACTTCCTCTGTAGACTCACAGAAATGCTTACGTACAAATGTTTTTCTTTTTAATCACAATGATAAATGCTTGGTTGTGCAGCTCTACTTTTAGCCACATGTATGATTCTCAGCACCTGCAAGGTTTCTCAGTCTCTAAAATCTCAAACATACTTGGTTCTCATCTTTCTGCCTTGCATGAATATGCTCTATGATAAGAAGAATTTCCATTGATGAAAGTCAAAGGGAGAAGCAATTTTTAAAAATATATACAAAAAAAGAGAAAGTATAGATATTTCAAGCAGGACAAAGACCAGGATGATATTGCTAGAAGTCCTTACATTTGCTGTTAGCACCCACAGTTTTCTTGAGGGGTATTGGAGAATCTGAGCTTTCTCTCCACCATGTGGGATTTCTTTCTTGAATAAACAGGCCCCAGGCTGCAGGCAGATACCAACTGAATAAAACAGCCAAATTTGAACATCCTGTTATGAGATGCTGGTGTCACAGAAGAGCAACACACAAACCCTGAGTGGGATTTGCTTGATTTCATAAGACCTGGAGTGACACCCTTGGCTGGCCCGGGGTGTATCGGAACTTATGTGATGAGTAGCCATAGAGGTAACAATGTATAAACTTTGCCTCTGACTGGAAAAAAAAAAACATGTGTGCAAAATTTTCTCCCTAAGAATCCAGTGTGTTTGGCTCCTGAGTACATCATCTACCAAACAGCAAAGACTGGAGATTCTGAGTAACCCTAACACAGGGCATGAGGAACTCCAAGCTCCCCAATAACCTTTTTTTTTCCCATTACTTTTGTTACTTGTCTGACCACCAGGCACAGGGTCAGTTCTGGTCAAGCATCGTCTGGTGTTATGCATTGTTACTTGGCAGGAAACTAAGGGTTGCACATCTGAGAAGTTTGACTTGCTTGTATTGAAGAACCATGATGAAATTCCATAAGGACCTTCAGTATTACTGCCAGGCTGGTGTGGAATGTGACCTGGCTGCAGTATTACTTGAAAATTGCTGCTCAAGTGAACATAATGTCCTTCGCCTTGTAAACACTACAAGATGATTTATTTGATATTACTCTTGGAACTTTTTTCTTCTCCAATGCTGTTCAACATATTCCAAAAGGAAGTACATTTTTTTTTTGTTTAGATGTCAACAACTCAAACTCAGGGTGCTTTCACTCAAATACTGCATTGACAATTGACCCTGGCACCTACTGTCCGTTTCTATTTATGTACTAGAAAAATCCACAGCTACTTTCAATGTTGAAATTCAAGGTAGGGATGGAAACAGTAGGAAATATGCTTCTTGTTATAGTGGAGTATAAAGTGATGGAGAAAAGGATTCAAGAATGGAAATAAAAACTTCTAATTCAATGCTCATCACTGATGCCACAAAATGTCTCGACTCTATTAATTTAATCAGTACACCACAGATTTCTGGGATTTCTCACTTGGTGAGTAAAAGAGTGATTTGAACTGCATAAAAAAGAAGAAAGCCAATTGATTATAATACCATAGCTATACTCCTTTTCTTTTGAGAATTTGCAAAAATGCTAGGAAACAGAAATAGCTAATGTGTTTACATTTTTAACTCAAGTATAACAGAGCAGGGATAAAGTGTTTTCTTGAAATAATCCTATGACGGAGTTTGACACAGAGAAAAACAGCTGTTTCTACAACTCAGAAAAATCAGAAGATACTGCAATAACATAAAATTGACTTTTAATGTTTACCATTTCATTGTTATCTTACAGAAAATGAAAACATCCTTTTTTTTGTAATACAGATTGGTTCTTCTCAAATTTGTACTTAGTAGGTATTAATTGCTGTTTTATATAGACTCATTTTAATCAGGTAGCTTAATGACATATGGTTGATTTCTTCCCTTGGACACCATTATTGCTCTGGGAGTAGTAGACTATGACAAAGTTAACTTCTTAACAAAACTACGTCAGCTGTCCATTGACCTCTCTCGGTGTGTTCTCACTAAAACCGATCATTGGTTCCCTGTTAGTTCTGTCCTCCTTAGTGGCCCGCTCCTCCAGGGCACCACTGTGCTCCTGGGTGTTCTGAACTCAAAAAACCCAGTCTGGCTGCCAGCAACCAAATTGGAATCTCCTCTGAGTCTACTTCTAATTGCCAAAATAATAAGCGACTATATTATTGCATAAAATAACACTTTTAACAGGTACCGGCCCCCTTTCTATGGAAGAAAGTTTAAATTTACAAATACCATATTTGGCTAAAAATTACTGTGATAAAATATGGCAGCATCACTCAAAGATGGCTTCCAGTGTTAGCATGACAGTTTATCTCCATTCCTGGCTTGTTTTTATATGAATTATTTCTTTTTATTTGGATTTTAAAAAGTAGCTGTCTCAGTGAAATTCTTAGATATGCTGCAATTTTTTATATTAGTCACAAGAGTTAATTATAGACAAAATGGTGAAAACAAGATTCTGTAACTGAGTCTTCCATTTCATTCTTCTGATATTCTTGGAATCAAAGTCTAAAAGCCAATTTTTGAATTAGCTGCTGTTATATCAACTTTCTGTTAGGAATTGGACCAGGATAACTTTTTTTTCTCCAAGCATTCTCAGTGAGATATTTTGGGCAATGAAGTAGGGAAACAGACATCATTTTGGAAAACAGTAAAATGAGAACATTAAAAAGACTCCTTCTTCAATTGGGAGTCCAGAGTATGAGGATTTTGATTCTGTGGGTGAAATCAGAAGACAAAAATTATGTTCTGCAATATCATCCTATTCAGATTTTTTTCAAGAGTGGAAAAATGGTATACTGTTGGTATACATTTTAATCAGCTAACAGTCACTCCAGAGATTTTGATCAGCACCAAATCCTGTACTAATAAGTATTCAAAAGTTAAGAAATCATACTACACTTAACATTATAAAGGCAGAATTCTACGACAATAACTCAAAGTTATATACTTGCTTCAATAGAAAATTTTTCTCATTTTCATATCTAATAAAATTCTTATAATATAGGCAATAATTGTTCAAGTATGGGCTCCTCCAATGAGCTAACCCTCACTTTTATTTGAAGTGCCGGATTGCTATTTTGGAGACAGTCCCCTCTTTGAATAATACATTCCTTATAGCCTAGACCATTCAGGTGTTTTTAATTTAGAAGTGTGGGCTCTATTTAAACCAGCAGTATTTTAAGTAGGCCTCATAATCTCTTTGGATCTATAGTTTCATACAATTTGCATATCTGGTCTAACTTAAAAATGTGCATGCATACATTGTCATCTTTGAATATTAAAGCATCTGAAAATTTCCAGATATGCTTATGATCCAAGAATCTACTTTTATTTACAATATTTCATCTAGCTAATATATGGATATAGTTATGGTTTCATGGACTCCCAATTACTCTATACTTTCCACATATATAACTCTACATTTATAAATTTATTAGGATTATTACAGAGCTTTAAATGCAACCACAATCAATTCAAGAAACAGATTTATTTACTCATGTTCATGGGAGAAAAATCTACATAAAAACATTCACGAAAGCAAATCGGCTATGTCACCCTTAGGTTATTATAATAAATCCCATTTATTAGAAATCGTTGTGAAACAATGGGAAACCATGAAATGTAATTCGAATACAAATATTGGTCCCTGTGGGGTCTCAACTATCATAAAAAATATAGGAAAACAGAGCTTTATTTATGATTGGAGCTGCTAAATGAGTTGTTTTACTGAAGCTGGACTTAGATTTCATTTAAAGCACTGAAGATTTTAGTGTAAACTCTTTGATGATAGCTTCAGCGTTTCATTTACACCTGATAATGACCATGTTGGCTAGTTCTGGGAAGCTTTAGGACTATGCTGTTGACCTTGTCCCCAAACACAGGCACCATTTGAACTTTCTAGTGTGTGTAAAAAATAGGACTAAGAAATTTGAAGTTTGGGTCCTTATTGTTTAGGCAAAAATGTATGGTTATTCCTTTATTCCTATGATTTAATTTTTCATGTAATGTAAATAAAAAGAAATATTAAATAAAGTTATCTTTATAGGACAATCATGTTTCATAGGCTAACATAAAATCAAGCCACAAACTTTTACAGGTTTTCTGTCCAGCAGTTCATCTGCATAACTGTCCTGAGTGGATGCTAACTGTGGCCTAGCAATAGGGCTCTTGGAATTTAAATAACAACTCAGTAATGCTTCTGAAAAGGTAAAATAGCTCCTCTCAGACATGTGAAATTTTAATTAGAGGAAAGTAGGAGTCTCTGATGGGTCAGATACTACTTGCTTAAGCCTCATGTACATATAGGGATTATTAAGGAGGATTTCCTGTGCTTATCACTATGTATTTGAGCCCACCTGATTTTTTTCTTGTTGTTTGGATGAAAAGGAGGGTGGAGGTCGTAAGTGTGGGTCTGTGGGAGACAGAAATTTAGCTTCGGAAAGGTGTGGACTGCGCCTTAGGAAACTGCGCCCGTGCGACCCCTCAGAGCGGCTGTGTGGAGAAGCCTGCTTCGCGGATTCATTGCTCTAATTTGCGCATCAGAGTGGACCTCGTGTGACACCTGCGCTTTGCAGCCTCCTCTCATCAGGGGCCCTAGCGAGTCAGGTGTGTGCGAGCATCCACGAGAGGAAGCGGGGAAAGCAGCCTCCCTAAAATTATATTAATCTGTAACATATACCGGAGGGTAGCTTTACAAAGAACAGAATAATGACTTGGTCTTTATGAAAATGACTCTTACAGTAAAAAAGGGTTATCACAGTTTTGGTAACTTGCATGAGTTCATACTGAGAAAACAAAACACGACACCTTTCGTACGTTCTCGCGGCCCACGGGCCGTGGGCCTCAGGCGTAGGCGCGGAAGCAGTAGACACCGTAGAGCTTGTGCTTCTTGTCCGGGAAGCCCACGAAGCGCACGGCCGCCTCCGTGGGGCTGCAGCGCCGTCGGGGCCGCGAGATGGGGTAGCGCACGCTGCCGTCCGCCAGCCAGCCCGCGTCGCAGCGGTCGTAGCCCAGGAGCTTCCAGGCAGCGAAGATCTGGCCCACTTTGGCGATCTGAGCGCCGTCGCTGAGACAGGCTTGCACCGCTTCGTCGTAGGTGAGCTTGGTGGGGTGGATCAGGTAGTAGAAGCGGCCTGCAGGTGGGAGAGAAGGAGGGGCCGGCGGTCTGGGACGGAACCACACAGGACAGGAACCGAAGTTCCTGTCCAGGCAGAGGCTCCCTCGGACTGTGCCTGACGAGCTCTTCCGTGAAGTTCACTGCATTTGTACTTAGCATGTACCCACACATACCCATTGACAGCGTTAGCAGCACGATGGAAAGGACCTATGCGATTTCTGCTAGCTAATTGGCGATTTTAAAAAGCCCTGTGATCCTGGTGACACAAAATTCCATGGTCAAAGCAAAGGCTATTGAAATTCTAGCCAGAGCAGGCCTGAAGCCCAGCCCAAGTTTCTGGAGAGGCGAAATTTGAATGTGAAAAGATCAAAAAACATTCTTGACATAAAAGTTCATTTAAGGAAATCAAAAGCTCTCAAGTCCTTTTCACTCCAGGTATCAATAAGACATTATTCTCCTTCAAAGACTACAGTATGAAAATACATCAAGTGCAGGAAGTCACTTGCCACAAACGACACGGACTCAGAATGTAAACCCAGTCCATCTCCTCTCACTGTTGATGAAGATGAACTGTGGCTCACACTGAACTCCCGACCTTTCTCCGCGACACCTAGTCTTGAGTTCACAAGAAAGACAAGTCAGGCTTCGCCACTTAATGCATAGCGCCAGTTCCTGAGATCTGTTCATATATATGCGAGATGCACGAAGTATGTAAAATACGACTGCAGTGACACGGGCTGACTGAAGCTATCCTCAAATTCAGGTAAAACACACCCAGATTCTCTTATCTGATTACACATTGGGATGCACTGTTATTCAAATATAAATTAATACTTCTGGTTCTCTCTAGACCCTGAGGATGTGAATGGGCAAAGGAATAGAGGGTGAGTTCTCCCATCTCTTGCACAGGTCAGCACATGACAGAGCCAACCTGAGGATGAGCTTTTACTGGCACAGCTGTACATGTGCTACAGCCCATACGGCTATGCAAATGAAGGGAATGGAGGCCACATATGCAGAAAAGTCAAAATAGTCCCTTCCGGGCTCTTTATAGAGGAGACTGGCTGACCTGTGTTTCCTTTCTGTTTTCCACTATCACCTGGTCCTGATGTACAGTGAAGGGATCAGGCCTTGTTTCTGGGCATATGACCTGGGTGGCCACTCAGTCCATGGTTAGAAGTGCCTCGTGCTTGGTTTCATACTCTTAGCTACCTTCTAAAAATTCTTAGTTCACATTTTCATTTTGCATTTGGCCCTATGAAGAAAGTAACTAATTCTGCCTGGCATGGTGGTGCATCCCTGTGATCCTAGTACTCTGGGAGACTGAGGCAGGGGAATCACAAGTTCAAGCCGAGTTTGACAGTTTAGTGACTCAGCAAGATTCTGTGTCAAACAACAAAAAACTAAACACCAAAACCAAACCAAAGCCCACCACCCACAGCCCCTGTACCGTATCACAATTTCATCTATTTCATGATAAATATTGGGTGCAGTCAAACCTAGGATACTTCTAAAGCTTGGATAGTTCTAAAACTATGACATGCAAGAATGTTTTATAACCTTTCAAACTAGAGCAATACTCCACAGCTTTGCCTCTTTCTGGAGCTGAGACAGTCAAAGCCAAAGCACCGTGCAGAGCCCCAGGTAGGAAGCAGCCCACAAAGGCCTCTCACCATTGAAGTTGGAGGTGAAGCAGAACACATCGTATCTGCTCTTGTCCTTGTCCCAGAAGCCGTAGTTGCGGACACCCGGCACGGTGTTCTGGCCCCCGCAGGGCTCGCGGGGCCTGGTGATGGGGTACTGCACCGAGCCATCGCTCAGCCAGCCCGCGTTGCACCAGTCCAGCCCAGCACGCCAGGCCTCGTAGAGCTGGTCGAAGGAGGCGATCATCGCGTCCTGGGCCAGGCAGGCCTGCTGTGCCTCGTGGAAATTCAGGTTGTAGCGCCCCAGTCTTGGGAAGTAAGGAAAGACCACACCTGTCCAGAGGGCAAAGTGAGGGGTCAGCAGCGGCCAGCAGACAGAGCCAGCTCCACAGCCCCGCTGGCCACAGCGCCTCTCAGGGCCCCATCCCCTTCACAGCGCCTCCAAGCCTGAGGCTCTCACAGTCAGCTCTTCGATCTGATGACTCCAACGAGTGGCTTCTTTTCCTAAAAATTTAACACACACCTTGAAGTTCTCCTTTCCGGAAATGGCTAGTTCCCAATGAGCTGGGCACATACTTACCTTCTGCACCTGCTTACAAATTCCCTGAACAGCTGACTCTTTGAGCCCTTTCCATGCAGGGAACAAGTATCAAGTACCAAGAAGGGGGGCCTGCAGGGCTAGAATCGTCTTGTTCCCCTTACAAATTATTAGAGGATTTGTAGCTTTATCTACTCCTTGGAATGCATAAAGAAACATCAAATGTTGAAACACACACACACACACACACACACACACACACGCTGCTTAGGTAAGTTACTGTTACCTACAAGCTTCTTACTTGGGGAAACTCCAAAGCGAATTTGCATGTCACACACAGCCCTCATTAAATAGTTCAAAAGACGGTTCAGTACATTGAGCTGAGCTCCCATCAAAAGCATCATGGCTTCCTTACTTCTTTCAACTTTCAATATAGTCCTTAATCTTTTTGTTTTAATTCCCTTTAGTTTTACAGCTAAAATAAGGGCTTTTGCTTAAAAATATTTCCATTACTATTTTTAGCTTTCTTTTTAAATACTGCAAATGGAAAACAAAGTTTTAGAAATATTTTTCACTACCAATAGGCAAAAGAAAGAAAGATAGAAAGAAAGAAAGAAAGACAAGAAAGAAAGAAAGAAAGAAAGAAAGAAAGAAAGAAAGAAAGAAAGAAAGAAAGAAAGAAGAAAGAAAAAGGAAAAGCTTCCCTGAATTTACACAAGGCAGCTACAGAAAAGGCAGCAGGGAGCCGACTGGTCACTGCTGAAGTGGAATATTTTAGAGACAAAATCCAATAGCAAGTGTAGATGGTGTGATTTGGCCTTTGACTTTCCCTGGGAAGATGCAGGAGTTTTCAAAAACATTTTTCACAAATAACAATGGGAGATGTTGAGCTATCTCACAACATCCTGCACAATTTCTTAAAGGATGAAGATTACCAGATCAAAAGACTGAACTTGTTTCATTTACTGGACATGCAGAATGACTGTGTATTCCACATTTCTTTCGTTTGAGGCTGGGGCAAGAAGATCTCAAGTTCAAGCCCAGTCGAGGTAATTCAATGATATAGCCAGACCCTGTCTCAATATAAAACTTATAAAATGGACTAGGATGTTTAAGCCCATTCTGGGGCATAAAAATAAATGTCAAGCACCTTTCCTATCATTAATAAAAGGTAATTAATTAGGAGTGACTATAGTTTTAGAAATATGATTTAAAATAACTAATGTTTCAATATCTGAAGGCACAAGCTTGTCTCACTGAGCCAGTAACTGCAGGGCTTGTGTCACACACGGGGAGACCACAGACCTGGGCGAGGCGCATAACTGCATGAGCAGCACACAGGAAATATTCCTTTTGTAAACTGTCCTGGGAGATTTTGCAAAAAGAAATTTCTAGTCTGAACCCAGTCTCATGCACCAGAGGTCTCTGGAGGCCATGGCTGTCCTCGCACAGTCCAGCTGGCATCAGCCCTGGGGCAGAGCTCCAAGAAGGCTTCCTGGTCCCATTGTGCCTGCTCAGGTTCTTGGCAAGGGATCCAGAGGCTGCAGCGCAGCCATGGGAGAGGGAGGACTTTGGCTGTGGAAAGCAGGGGAAGAGCCTGGAGCAACTTCCCGAGCAGGGGTCTGGGAGCTCAGCAGGTGTGGGAAGGAAGTGCTGCTGTTCCGAGGGCTCTTTCCCCCTCACTGGCGCCCGGGGAGGGTCACTAAAGGAGGACATGGGCACATCCAGTGGAGATCCCTCCACTCTCAGCAGCTACAACTCAAGGGACAGAAAATCTCAGTGGATCTCAGCCTAAGGAGGAAAGGAAGCTATAAGGTGTTATCAAAATATACAGTGAATATTTGCATTTTTAAAAAATAACAATACAAGCTGCATGGGCATCCATTTCCCTCACAATAGTTTCCCTTGCTTGCAGCTTTGAGTATACTCATCCCATGGCTCTCGGCACCTTCTGCAGCAGTTCTGAAAGTCCTGGCTGCCCGGGAGTTCTGGGTCAATTAAAAACATTTGCTCTCATAGTCATTTTGACTTTGGGGAGGAGCCAGAAGGTGCAGGGTGCCAGATCCAGTGAATAAGGTGGTTGTGTTTTTCCGAGCTGCCTTTCTATGGGATGGCGCTAGGCAGCAGCATTTCCTATATTTTTTTAATGCCTTATAAAGACACTCAGGAAAGAGTATTTCCAGAGCTGCTTGAGTAAGAGGCAAGAAGAATGGGATCAGTGTGTTCAGAGCACAAAGCAAGGGAGAGGATTCCGAGGGGGGTGGATGGCCATGTGCCTTTTCCTATAATGCATGTTTAATCGTAGGCATTCACCACGTTTCCTTAACATCTTCAGTTTGGGTTGGCTTCCCTTGCTCAAATGTCTCAAGATGGTGGCAACAGAAAATATAGGCTGTTTTAACTTTAATGGTTTCAAAGACCTAGAAAAAAAAACCCTTGAGATTTAAATTCACTACATGTATTGCTGTAGACTCTTGAGGGCATTAGCAAATAATTTCTTGAGTAATTTTTTTCTAGATTGCCTATTGCCTGGTACTGACATATGGTTGGTTTAGTTCTAAATCCAGTGTAATGTATTTATATTTTAGATGCTTTCAAACTTAACATAATTTCCTACAAGCAACTGGTAAAGCCAAAGTCAAATTTTATGTAAAAATGTTACTGGTTTTCAATTGTGAGACTGAATACTCAGTCATTAGTTGTACCAACTCAAAGGATTTACTTAACAAATTTTAACCAATGCTCAATGATGCTGATAAAAACATATTCCAGGTAAAACAAGGTCAACTTCAATGCCTGGCTAGCCCAAGTGTAAAAGTTTCACTGTATTCTACACATATAGCAGGTGCAGTTCAACACTCAGATGTTTTCCAAGCATGAACAGTTCTGGAGCTGCATGTTTGATAGTAATTTGTTTGCTTATTTCACCTTCCGCTAGTTGAGATTTCAACACCCAACTGCAGAATCATTTTTGGTTTTATGGGAAAACTTGCAATTCCTACATCTGAATTATGGAGCAAGTTGTGACTTTCACAGTGACTCAAATGTAAGAAAAATTAAACTTATGGGTAGGAAACAAGGACTTATGGTTATATCAAATTCATTTATGCTTAATGCTTATGTATCACAGATAATCAAAAGCTCTTCTCTTTTCCATGAGGCGCTAGTATGTATCACTACAAAGGTGATTAACAAGAATGATACGTTCCATGGAAAAGTAATATAAAATGATGTGAAGGTATTAATCAATTGAAGTCTGTTTTGAGGAATCACTTTTTACCATTTGAAATCACATAGCGCAATTCACCCTATTTGTTGGTAAATAGCAATTTGTTCATAATTTTAATATCCTGGTACACATAGAAGTGTACCTATCAGTAAATATTTCTAGTAATAAGGCAAAGACCATATGGTATAATTTTATTTTCCTTATACCTATTCCAGTGTCTATTAGTGCTACAAACATATATGAAATATTTTGACTCTAAGATTATATTTTTATGTATCTGGCCTCATTTTTACCAATAGACAGAAGACTGAGAGAATGAATATAATTTTAATCTCTTTTCTTTTGTAATGGATTTTATAAAGCAACTTGTTGAATTTTTAGCAACACTATTCATGTTATATTTATATGATGCTTATTTCTTTTTGCATGTTTTTCTAGTAATCTAATTCATTGGTCATAATCACAAAGCTTCATCTTAGCCAAGATTCTGTGCTATGCAGAGGATTTTTTTATTTTAAAATGAAATTATAAAAAATGTTAAAAATAATAAGATAATAAAGTAAAATCGATAAAGATAAAATTTGAAGAATTAACTAATAACCTAAGGACAATTTCCACATAGTTGGGGTAGGTAAATGATGTAGGGGAATTATAGGCATAAGAGTCGGAAAGCTGCAGCCAGCCACCTAGGGTAAAAGATGCTTTATGATTATCAGTTATTACAGGTCCCTGTTCCTGGGATAACAGAAACTGGTTGTTAATACTGGTGACTGTGTCTTCTCTAAGCCAATTATTCCCTCCATCCCAAATGATCCTAATGCTCAAAGGTATTAGAGAGAGTGAATAAGAATTGAAAGACCCCTGTGGCATATCACCAGGAGTTAAGCACTGCCACAGGAAAGGCAGCGAAGGCCTCCAGTTGTGTTCATAATGATACATACAGTTCACTAGATGACACTTGGATGACACCTGGAAGTCTCCACAACCATGATGGACTCATGTGGGCTTCATGTCAGCTCCAGTGACATTGAGTGGACCAAAGTGGGGTTTGTTTTTCCCTCGAGAGCCATAAATCTGCTGTAGGAGATGAAATGAGCTTCTAGCCAACACACACCTACAGCTTAAGGAAGTGCCACACTTATGCAGCCAAAATTCACCACTCAATTTAAAATGTTGCTGAAAGTCATGAAAAGTCAGATAGCTTGAGGTACATGGGGAATGGAGCAAAGGCATTTCCCAGAGGACGGATGGGGCCAGAAGGGAGGCAGATATGGAAAGGAAATGTCTCCTTATAGAGATCTGCACACATGTTGGTTTTTGAAACAACAGAATATATGACATATTTGAAACATAGAACCCTCCACGGTTTCTGAAATATCTTCATCATTTTGTACCCAGTGTCTAAGAGAACCTCGCCTTTAAACAAGTAGTTCTTCTTTTTTTTTTTTTTTGAGACAGGGTCTTGCTTTGTAGTTCAGGCTGGCCCTCAGCTCACTAGGTAGCCCAGGCAAGCCTTGAACTCAACAGTCCTCCTGCCTCTGCCTCCCGAGTGCTGGGATTACAGGCATGAGCCACCATGCCCGGCACTGTGGTATGTGGTATTGATGGCTGGTGGGCATGAGTCACCACACCCAGCATTTTATGTGGTTACCGGGGATCGAACTCAGGACCTTGCGCTTGCGAGGCAGGCGCTGGAACCACTGAGCCAAATTTCCAGCCCCAAGCAAGTACTTCTTTACTTACTGAATTTACCTAAAAAACTTGAGGTCACTTTTTTGTCAAATTAAGTTTTTGCAGTCATTTCACAGAATATAATTCCATGCAACTCAATGCAGATGTTCTTTACAAAACTTGCCATTATTTGAAACTGGGATAATTTGAAAAGCATAATAAAAAAGAATCCAATATGAATTTCTCAGTAACAATATGTTGGGGTTTAAATTTTGAATCACATCAGGCAGTTTCTAGAAGTCATTAATTCAGTTCCACTGCACATTTCTCTTGGTTGCAAATAGATTCAACTGTGCACAGAGGCACTATGTGTACATTTCAAATATGAAAGCTGAAATCACAGGCAGACTGCAAAGTACAAAATAATAGAAAAATACCCTAGGCATAGGCCTTTGGTTTCTGACACTGTTACTATGGTGACCACTATACATTACCATTCCTGGAAGAAAAGGAGCCATGATTAATTCCCGTTTCTTGATATAGCCGCTGGGTAGATACCCACCTTGCAGGTCTAAAGCTACCACGGCAGTGTCATCTTCTAAGCCTTCGATCACCTCACACTTGTATCTCCCATAATCCTCCAAGGTGAGGTCCGTGATGACCAGAGAGGCGTCACTGTCACTGCCGCCCTTCAGGAAGACCCTGCCTTGGTAACCTCCATAGGTTTTCTTGTGGTAACCCATGGACACAAAAACGTCCACCTCCTTGAGGTAATCTGAAGTGAGCTTGGTCCACTTAATTCGGATCTTGTGGAGCCCTGAGCCAAATGCTGCAGGGTTCCGATAAAATCTACATGGCAGTGTGACATTGCCACCTCTGTGAGAGAAGACCTTGGCTTGTTCCGCTTGCACGACTAGACGGGGGCCATTTTCTGCTGCAATTGAAAAGAGAGAAAGAGGAGAGACCATTAATACAATTTCAGATTATTTTGTACAATGAAATATGCAAATATACAGCGTATCTGACAAAAAGAAAATCTTTGGTGATAATCTCTACAGAACCTCTTCTGGATCATAGAAACACGCCTGTTCAGACACTAAGAAGAGGGAGGATTTGTTCTATGCTCATGATGAAATACTGTATTCGAGACCAACAGCCACCTTTTAGTTCAGTGATGTCATAATACAGTTCATTCATTTTTCTGGTTCCATTTTTCTTCATTTATATATCAAAAATAAAGATTAGGATGGATATTGGACAGAAAATAAGCCCCAAACTTTAAATAAAGCCCAGTTAGATTGTTTTTCATACAATAAATTTGCATCATATTTATAGAACAAGTATAATACAACATGAGTCTCTTTCATTATATTGTTCCAGCCAAGGAATTCAGAATGTCGTGTTTGTGGCATCTACGCAAATACATGTCACCTGTGACCCACTAGTCTAAGCTTTCAAGCAACATATTTGACTGTCATTTTTATTTTCCCACAAAGGCAAAACATCAGACAAGTATTTAAAATGAATGCTATTGACAAAGTCCAGAAGACATAGAAACATTTTCTCCCAAGGTTGAATGTTAAAAGCACACCACAGTTGGGGTGGGGATTTAGCTCAAGTAGTACCGTGCCTACTTTGGAAGCACAAGGGCCTGAGTATGATCCCCGTACCACAAAAAAAAAAAAAAAAAATACACCACAGTTACACTTATGTCCCACTTACCCAGCTAATTACTTGCTTCCTTACTTCCTTTAAATACTCTCCTAACTCTCTCTTGCTGCTGTCTGCTATATCTCACTGCACAGTTCTTTTATCACTTCCACCTGTCCTCTCCTTGCCCTTTGGTTTTTCTTCTTCCAGCCAAGGAGGAGGCCTTTATGCCTTCCAGAGAACACTCCATATTCTAGATCTGCCAAGTCAGCATCATGGCTGTTCTTTTACTCTCAGATCTTGGCTTTCTTTGGGGTTTCCTGGCTTAGCACCCTTGCTTTTGACCTTGAGGTCTGTTGCAGATGTGCAAGATGAGAAGTGTTGTAATAACTGCCCAACACATATCCTTGCCTAGGCCTCTGGCAACTGATCTGTGTCGATGGTTCTTGCTCATGAAGAATTTGAGATCCACAAACCCAAACACAGTAGTCACCCACCACGAGATGGATCTCAAAACTATTTTTACTACAGAACGATCAGAATTAATATTTACAAGTGAGCTTCTGTATAGTGAGCTCCAAGCCTCAGAAAATGAAAATTTTAACAAAGATATCAGTGTCCTCACTTTACATAAATAATGACATGAGAAAACAATGACTTCATTTAGCAGTTAGTAATGATGAATCTCAAACTCAGTTCATCAAGCATTTCATTAATGTCCTATTATTTACCTTCTTATTTAGGACAAGAGAATATGAAGTGATGAAAGAGGAATTGGTCTCCAACTGCACACAACATACTACTTTTTTCTGCAACATCCTCAGAGACTGCATCCAAGTTCTATTCAAGCATCTCTAGTCCTCTTGTGGGGAAAATAAAAAGTGCTGTAGGGTAGGTCTTCTTAGCAATCCCTGGTTGGCCTAGAGGAGGGACACTTCCTAGAAGCTACGTAGCATTCTGGGAGCTGAGGTTTCCATTCTGGGAGAAGAGTTTGGATCTAGCCTATCACCACAAGAAGTCTTAGATCAATGAATTTAGAGTTAGTGAAAGTTAATGTCCAGGTCACTGAGGCAGATGCTATTGTGGCAGATGATAATAAGGCTTCATTGATGCAGCCTTTAGTTTCCAATCATCTCTTCAGTTTCCCAGCTGTTCGGCAGGGATTTGCTCATGTGTGAATTAGGGACAGTGATACCTCCCACTGTATATAGTGGACCGAACACATATCACACACAGAACAAGGCTGACCAGTGATAAGGAAGCCCTAACTGCTGACTGCTTCTAGGCCATAATCCTTTCCAGTATATCTCAGATAAGATGCTGCTACTACTGATCATAACTGGATATAGGAACCTTCCATGCTTTCAGCTACTTGTTCATTTTTAAGCCATATAGAGTTAAAAATAAGCAACATATGTGTCACCTGTGCTGTATAAGAGAATTGGAAATTTGTGTGGTGTGGTATAATTATACCATTTTCTGGAATGAACACATGGTGGGGATATTTTATAAATTAAAGAACTGGAGCAAAGATCAAAATTCTTGTACATGGAGTGAGACTTCTAATTGCTTCCTGTGGTGAACTCTGTGTTGTTTTGTAGTAGTTCAAATATGTAGGCTTCTGATTTGTTCTAATTCTTCTCTGACATTTTGCATATGGTATAATACTGAACACAGAGCAGATGCCAAAAATCCACTGACTTTATAGAAAATATTTTTTCTCCTGAATACATAAAGTGCTAGTATTCTTATTTGTCGAGGGAGGGCTTCAGGTAATAGATACCAAAGGTCTTTGACTGATGCTCACAGAACCCTGGGAGGCCACGGAAAACATTTAGTGACTAACAGCCCCTGACGCTTATGAAGCTCACTGTCCAACATGGCCTCCGAAGTACTGTTTTTAATTTGCTTGCCTTCACAATGTCTACACAGCAGATTATAGACATGGAGCACTGCTGGAGGGAGAGGCCTATTCTGGAAGACGGAGAAGAATGAGTGTGAGCCAGAGTGCTGGGCTCTTCTGCAGGTCCTGCCACAGCTTGTCTTCCACGTCTATGGCGTGAGAACACTGAGCTTAACACACGTGTCCGATGGCTCTGTGTGTTTTGGGCTGTCACACAGGGACCGGCCCTGAAACACCCTAAGCCGGACTGGGGAGAGAAGGAGCAAAGTGACAGGAAAGGGAAGCGAGTGTGCTGCTGACCTGTCCGGTGCTGCACACAGTAAGTCTGGGATCAGAGCAGTGGACACCTTGCTCGGGTCAGTTTGAAATTTGTGCTTAAATCACAACTGTTTGATCAATGAGGCAGTTGCATATAAATATACAGCTTGATCATTGAGATGCGTATTTCTTATTTCCTTCTAAAACACAAAAGAATGAATAAAAATGAGCCAACATGCGTGCATTTTCCTTTGCTTTTCAATGCAGGAAGGTGCTCAGACACTTCCACTGAAGTCTGCAGTGATGTGCTTACAGGTCGAGTGTATTCAAAACACATGATTAACTGGGGAAACAGCATGTCAGAGGGAGCTGAATTTTTTTTCTTGGCTTTTGATAGACTTCTGTATTTTAAATGACTTTCATAAAATGGTACATTTTTCCTTTACATTTAAAATAAGGACTTAAACCAATAAGTCTAAATCTATTCTTTCTTGCTATTTGGTAAAGAAACAGTATGTTGAAATAACTTTATCATAAATCTATTATACTCTAGGTTGGTGCTTTGGCTGAGTCAACACTAGTTCTTG